>OX371224.1:129223136-129482736 GCA_947310385.1 Nephrotoma appendiculata | reverse complement strand
AAACATTACAAATAAGCACGATTCATTATAAGTTATTGTGCACTATCTCAAAATTCAACAGAATCCAATACAATGCTACTGAATCCAGGTAGTACCAACCAGAACCATTTGGCGCTTGCACAATGAGCACAATGAATTTTGATTTTGCTATAACCCGAACTATATCAATGCTAGCTCCTGGTACGCTGCCTTACTACCGACAATTTGTGCCAAACTTCGCAAACTTTGATCGAAGTCTTCATCGCCTCATCGAAAAAGACAACCATTTGAGTGGAATACGGCGCACCAAAAAGGATTTGAAGGAGAAATTATGTTGCGCTCCTATTTCGACGTATCTCAATCTGCAGACAGTCGGGTTGTCATATTGTATGCAGATGCTAGCAACACTGGAATAGGTGCAGTGTTACCACTAAGAGGATAAGAAGCGGGTTGTAGCATATTATCAAATGCTTCATGCAGTTTAAGGAACCCGAGGGGGAAGTAATTAGGTGGATCAAGTGTAAGACAAAAGTGAGGAACTGTTTCGCAAAATTGTCCCAATCCAGTTTGAAGCAGAAAATGTTCGGTACAAGGAACATTTGAAAGAAGACAAGGCCAGTAATGTTACCACCCCCCTTAATTGTGCTCCCACATTTGGGAATTAATCAGACGTTGGATGAGGACCGATTTTATTGACCGTAAATTCGGGTGAAAAGGAGATGCAGCAATACAATATTTCAGCATCGTTTGAACGAATAGCAATGAATATCGCCAGCCCATTTCCAGAAAAAAATATATTAATTTATACATTCTAATTTGAATTGACTACTTCAGGAGCTGCGGTGGTGATAATCGATGATTCGATTGCAAACCAAGAAGCCCGGACAGTAGCTAACACATTTGTGAACAGTTCGATTTGCAGATTCAGAGTACCGCAAGAACTACACTCGAATCAGCGTAGAAAGTTCAAGTCTGCTGTGCCTTGTTTTAAGAACTGTGCAAAATGCTTAACATAAAGAATACCCATATCACGCAATTGCACCTACAGACACTAGAATAACACTGTGAAAAGAAGATTTCCATGTGTGGAAGAACTTCTGCTACCCTTGTACATAATCTATATAAAGTTAGTATTGCGATCTGGGACCAGGAGGAGCTTCCGGAAGAAAAGAAGATCGAACTCATATGTGAGCTACATAAAAAAGCAACTGCCTCAAATGTGAATAAAGATACCATGACATAGCTCTATTCAATTCCGCGAGGATGATCCTGGTAATATTGTAGGAGTTCAACATAACCATTCACTAGCTCTATATAGTCCTTCGACTGGCATATATGACAACATCGAGCTTCTCTCTCTCTCTCTACGCATAACTATCTCTAGTATAGGCACTAGCGAATTTAAGTTTCCGTTTTAGTTCGAAATATTAATTTTTTTGCGAATTTCTCGTGGAAAGGGTTATAAAATTATGCTTTATGGTCATGATATGGACCAGTGGTTATCATGTCATCTTGGTGTAGTCAAGGTCTGTCTGTCCGTATATGCCACTACACTACTGCAAGTTATTAAATCTTAATTTTTTATATTAATAATGTTAGCTGCTTTTCTACGGATGTGCGAGATAAAGAAAAATGTTTGTTTAATAAAAAATTATCTTTCAATTTTCTTTAATATCAAAATTAGCTTATTATTCGTGATGTAATTTTAATTCGGGATGGAGCTATATTTTCTAATTACAATTATACTTTTTCGTGATAGCTATACTTTATCCGAGAAACGCACCAATTTTTTTCGGGCTGACATATTTCGGGCTAACTTCAACGACTTCTTGCAGCGCTGGTTAGAATTGTTGTGGAAAGAACTGTGTCTGCTCCATTCTAGATAACATCAGATCATTGTCATTGTCGTTGTGGATGTATTTCTTTGTGAGAATGGCATCCAGGCCGAGCCTGGCCTATATCTGTTCTTACTGCGCCTTTCGTAGCCAGATTATAACCTGTTTCCGTCCCGGCCGCTTGGAGGTGCATACTCGTCCATTATCTATCTACTGACGCTATCAGCATCATGTAAATTAAAATAATAAAAACGATAGCCACTTAGCCTCTTTAAAATGGCGAAGGATAAACCCCTTATATAAAAATTTTAAATGTTAAAATATTTAAATTGAATTAAAATCTCTATTGGCATTATAAATTAGAAACTTTTAAAATTTTTTGTAGAATTTGAAAGTTTCTGTAATCATAACATCTTGCCGTTTGTTTATTTTGTAATTATAACCAATCGTTCACTCAACATCCAACCAATCAATAGAGATATGGAACAACTCCAGCTACGACAGTAACCGCTTTGGTCGAGATTGTCCTATACGCTAGGTTACACCGACCACAGATGACACCATCTGTATTCTCCTTACATTATACATCTACCAAAGGTGGTCGCCCAAGCTTAAATAATTTTGGAGTGGGATTATAACGGTTCTGGATAAAGACAGCTCTATTTTGTTGCTATTGCACCAATTAACCATCCTATCTTTAGCGTTCTGCGGTTTCTCCTGAATACGCAGTTTTCAATTGCTGGCAAAGAGCATGACCTTATCGTCCATGAACGCTACTTGTTGAAATCGCCCTGCTTACTACAGTTGAAAACTATATTCCAGAGTTGCGGGTCCAAGAAGTAGCTGTTCATAATAGTATTCGCCACCTCAGATTATCAAAAGCTCCAAATACATTTAGGAATACTCCTAATACCCTTGACAGACTAGCGATTAGCTAAACGCGTTTAGTCGTTTTTTCGAGTTGATCTCTTAATGTGTCAACTTCGAGATTAGTTAAACGGGTTTTGTTTTAGGTTTAGTAACTAAACCGGTTTAGTGCACTAATCTCTCAATATTTTGAAGTTTATCGCATACAAATGGGTTAAGCGAGAGCGCCATCTAACAATGAAGGTTAAAATTTATAAATAGAACAGTGCCATTTAGTGATGTGATACAATGATAGATGCCGCTTACGTTTTGAGTTATTCCTTTCGAGTTCAAACATTTTTTTTGCTTCATTTTAAGTTCAACATACACAAATGTGTATGTAAATAATGACAGGTTGTCTTCCCTATTTTAACGGATCTTAGTTAAATGGGAATTCTTCAAAAAGAGCATAATAATTTGATAACACATAAATTTAATAACATATTAATTATTTGTTTTTGATAACATATTAGTTATTTTATTATTATTATAGTTAGTGTTTTTTTTCTAACCAAAAAATTAAGTAGTATGCACAAATGTGTTTATTGGTCTTCAATATACACATAATTCTATGTTTGACACATTCGTTTTTCGTAAGCAACTTTTGCATTCACAATTGTGTATACTGGTCGGGACAGGTTATATTCCTTTTTCTACCTGCCATCACAATTGTGTGGGTAACGAAGACGCGTCATATCAAAAATTGATTTTTGTATGTGTTTTGGACCAACATACACATTTGTGCATTCTGTTAGAGTGCGTATTATAATATCATGACAAATAAAAGCTGCGTTTTTTTCAAAAACAATTTTCAAATTGGCCCAATTTAAAATTTAAAATTAAAAATTTAATTTTTTTTTAAATTAAATAATTTTGATTTAATAGAAATCTAATAAATTTAATAGAAATATAACCAATAAAATCCATCATCAAAGTTGTATGGTTTTCTTGTAATATCGTTGTTCTGTATAGTTCTGTATAATAACGGAGTAGTTCAGAACTATACAGAACAACGATATTACAAGAAAACCATACAACTTTTATGATGAATTTTTTTGGTTATACATAGATTGATTCATATTAAATCTAAATTATTTAATTTAAAAAAAATTAAATTTTTAATTTTAAATTGGACAAATTTGAAAATAGCTATCGTGAACTCTACTCGATTGTTTTCAAAAAAACGCAGCTAAAGTACGACTGGTGCTATATTTGACTTATTTCTAGTGCCGGATAATAAACCATGGTATTGTATTTGGGATTCATATTTTTTTAATCTGTACCTATGTACATAACTCGTTTTATTGTCTTGGGAGGAAGTCTACTATCAGGTACATTAGCAGAAATATATATGACCCATTTAGAAAAAGGACACATTATTTATAATTTCAACGAGTATTGTTAAACGAGTATTATAAACAAAACTATGCACCGCACTCAATGACAATTGAAAATTAATGACAATGACATTTGTTTAATACCGATTCCGGACAAACATAGCGCTACCGTATTTTATTATTGAAACAAGGTTTGCTAAACCTTATAGTGAGTCAACCTAATTGGTTTTGTAATAGATTAACTAAACTAGTTTAGCTAAACGCGTTTAGCTAAACCCTAGTCTGTCAAGGGTATAAGACGTACTTTTGCTTTGTCTACTTTACTATGTTTACTATTTTCTCTGAACCCGAACTGCTTTCTTCTGCTACTCTGGAATATGTTCATCAATCTGCCAGTAATCAATTTCTCAAGTAATTTACCGAAGACCCGCAGCAGCATGATTGACGGCAATCGTGGTTTCTTTATTGCTAAAGTGTTCCACCCGATTCGTGTTTAGTGAGACAGACATCAGACAAGAGAGTGTTCAGTAAATATTTAGTAGTGTCTTTCCAACATGTTGTGGATTTACTTGTTTTATAGTTTTCCTGTGCTGAATTTGTACACGAAAAACTCCACGACTCTGCATTACCACACATAGTGTCGTTTCTTTAGCTCGCGCAACAAATGGTTCGATTCTCTTTGATCATCTGATCATCACTGCCGTTTAGATGTTCTAGCACGTTTTCGAGTCAAAACATTTGTCGCAGATTCTTTAGTTAGTGTTGTGGTCATAACCGGCTCTATTCTGTCTATATCATCATCGGATGTACATTTAAATCGTTAGCATCCCTTGCCGTTTTATTCAGAGCAGACTGCTTAGTGAATCTATCCCAATGCGCATGCTTAAGTGATTACCTCGGAATCTTATCGCTTATCTCACCTGTGTATGATGAAGAAGTGGCCTCACCAACAGCATTGTTCTGTGATCACTTGTGAACCATTTTTCTTTCACTGGCCAGTTGGCTACTGGTCAGTATTCAGCCCCCCATTATTATGTTCGTTGAGCTGAGGCTTTGGAATGTTTTGAACAATGTCTGCGCGTATGTAGCTCTATTGTCTTTTTGTGTGCAATTTGATAGCGACTCAACTATCTCTTTTCGTTTCTTTAAGATTGGCTCTAGGCACATCGTCACAAATTGAACTCCAGCACTGATATATTTTATTCTGTCGACAACAGTTATTTTGATTAATGTTGGCATTTCACATACTGTTAAAATTAGCCGATAGTCTTTAGTCGAAAAATGTCGGTAATGCAGATTATTTCGAAAAGATCAACATCAATTTCAACCGAAAAACGTTCGTCATTCGAGATTTTTTCATATAGACACCAATTTGAGTACGTTAATTCGTTTTCCTGAGACCCTCATGTTTTCTCGATAAAACATGAGGGTCACTCTATCGCTAATCGATGAGGTTATACAGGTGAAATATTGTATTATCTATGTTTTGTCGATAAAATCGTTGCCAGATAGACAACAATCTGACGATGCCAATTCGATAGCCAATGACCATAGATAGATTTTGATTATGGGTTTGGGCTGAGTCAAGTTTGATTATCCTCAAGGTTTATAGATAAAACCATTCGTCATTCGAGTTTTTGCAAAATAGACACCAATCTGACTATCTCAACTCGATGGTCCATGATCGATGACCCCTTACAGTTAAGGGGGGTTTGGAGTGGGTCTGTTGAAGAAACAGGTTGGAATAATAGTAAAGGCCTTCTTCAAGTAAAGTCTTTGGCATGATATAACCCCAAGACTTTACCAGCTTGATCTTTAATATCATATATTACGGTACCAACTTCCGAGTTTACAAGGAAAAAGTCTTGAGCCGAACTTTGCATAAATGTATCTACATTTACTTCTTGACCGGGGCTAGGTTATATGCGTATACGCGTTTCGATTGTAAGCTATTTTTAGATTCGTAGAGCGATTGCTTGGGCTACTTGCGATAGCCTGCTCTTTGCTGATTTTAGTAGGTTCTCCATAGCCATTCTGTGTACTCTGTATAGAGAAATCTTACTAGTTTCCAATTGTATAGATCTCAAGTTATTGTTTTGGTATATTGGTAACATTATGCTGACCTGATGAACACGTGTCTGTTGGTAAAGGTAGGAAAGGTTTGTAATCTACGTTTACTTTTACATTCTTTGACGTATTTTTTCTAGATTCTGGGACTCTTCCGGTTAGAATTAGTTTTCTCCTTTTCTATAAATACATTTTTAAGGCACATTGCATATTCAGGTAACCAGTCGAAATAAAACGGCTTGATATTACTTAGCTAAGTTCAATAGGAGCAAGGATTTAATAATTACATTCAAGGAAAATGTATACTTCACATAATTCTAGCTCTTTTCCGTCTCTTTCATATGGAATACCCATGGGGTTTGCTAGTACCCCCATCAGGCACCTCCCGGGATGGCGGATAGGGGAATGCTTGCAGATATATTACTTACCGGGGAAATTAAATACTCGGGCGGACCAAAAACTAGCACACCAAAGCTAAGATGATACTACATACGCCGATGGCTGCAAGGCTAAGAGGGTGCTTAGTCGTTAGTATATGAACTCCGAATTTGGCGTCATTCGGTTTAAACCCATAGCCTTCCTATGATAACGCAGAGCTCTGTCATAGGCGACAGCTAGTTTCTCGTGCTACTCGTGGGAATAAAATAAAAATTTATGATGAAAAATGATGATGAAAATAATGGGTGACGGTCTCTTTATCGTAAACAATTTATCGTGTTTCAATTTAACGTGAACATTTAACCGTAGAACAGTTTATCGTAGACACAATTTACCGTGGACACAATTTGTCGTGGGACAATTTGTCGTAGCACAGATTACCGTGGACGATTTATCGTAGAACAGTTTTATTCGTAGTGTCGTATCTGCTGGGATTCTTAAATGATTTTTGGAAGAAGTTCTGGAATATGGCCACGTGGGACGGAACTCGGTAGTTTCTTAACCGATTAAGATAGGATTGGGTATTTTGGATGGAAATCGGATTATTGAATGGTTTTTGGAAGAAGTTCTGGAATATGGCCATGTGGGAAGGAACTCAGTAGTTTCTTAACCGATTAAGATGGGATTGGGTATGTTCGATGGAAATGGGATTATTGAATGATTTTTGGAAGAAGTTCTGGAATATGGCCATGTGGGTGGGACGGAACTCGGTAGTTTTTAACCGATTATGATGGGATTGGGTATGTTGAATGGAAATGGGATTATTGAATGATTTTTGGAAGAAGTTCTGGAATATGGCCATGTGGGAAGGAACTCGGTAGTTTTTTAACCGATTATGATGGGATTGGGTATGTTGGATGGAAATGGGATTATTGAATGATTTTTGGAAGAAGTTCTGGAATATTGCCATGTGGGACGGTACTCGGTAGTTTCTTAACCGATTATGATGGGATTGGGTATGTTGGATGGAAATGGGATTATTGAATGATTTTTGGAAGAAATTCTGGAATATGGCCATGTGGGAAGGAACTCGGTAGTTTTTTAACCAATTAAGATGTGATTGGGTATGTTGGATGGAAATGGGATTATTGAATGATTTTTGGAAGAAGTTCTGGAATATGGCCATGTGGGACGGAACTCGGTAGTTTTTAACCGATTATGATGGGATTGGGTATGTTGGATGGAAATGGGATTATTGAATGATTTTTGGAAGAAGTTCTGGAATATGGCCATGTGGGAAGGAACTCGGTAGTTTTTTAACCGATTATGATGGGATTGGGTATGTTGGATGGAAATGGGATTATTGAATGATTTTTGGAAGAAGTTCTGGAATATTGTCATGTGGGACGGTACTCGGTAGTTTCTTAACCGATTATGATGGGATTGGGTATGTTGGATGGAAATGGGATTATTGAATGATTTTTGGAAGAAGTTCTTGAATATGGCCATGTGGGACGGAACTCGGTAGTTTCTTAACCGATTATGATGGGATTGGGTATGTTGGATGGAAATGGGATTATTGAATGATTTTTGGAAGAAGTTCTAGAATTTGGCCACCTGGAATTGAACTCGGCCATTCTGTTGAAGTGAGGATCTTTAATGATTTTTGAAAGAAGTTCTGGAATATGGCCACCTGGAACGGATGACGGTCCATGCTTAGACGCATCGTGATTGGACGATAGTCAATGATAAATTACTGTACGCGCTTTTGGACGAAAATGTCAAATTTTATTTTTAATTTTTTCTACTAAATTTTCTAGTAAAATGTGTAACCATCGGTGGAGTTACTTATCAAACTCCCAGACAATCTAAGCTCTTGTAGTATAATTACGTCCAGAGTGCGAATTTAAGCTTGCTTCGAAAGATTCTGGAGATCTCAAGCCTTAAAAGGCTTTTATCTGATAGCAGATAGTTGGCTTGCCACTCAATCGACTTATTGGGTTGACACGTGTGTGCATTACGGACTAGTGATATACATGTACATAGCAAGCTCCTTGGTATAAGTCAAACGCCCCCTTCCGTCATCCCTAGCCTGGAGAACATACGCTTATGTAGTATTGGATTTGTGGCGCCCATAACTCGCCCTGACATGTAGTGTCCGTTGCCGTCCAATTTGAGAACGTACGGCTATAGGTCCGATTTTATTGCCATATGCACATTGCATAGCTCGATGCCATCTATATCCATGCTATACTGGCATGGAAGATGGGTCGGCTCATGAGTTTTGCACTCCGACAAGGGGTTATAGACGTGTTCCATTTCATCATAAATCGTAATCTGTTGAAGGAAATTCCCTTTGCATCCTGCCTTTATCGGGATTCGAACCAGGTACCTCTCGATCCAAACACAAAAGCTTTAACCACTGTGCCATATAATTATATATAATTATTATATATAATTATTTTAACTGCAAACATTTCGATAATATTAATACAGGTATTTCTTCAGTTCATGAAAAAATCAAAATGATCAGTGAAAAAATAATTACAACATTTAAAATTTTTAAAACCACAAACAAAAAAATAACTGGATGGATGAAGAATCAACCAAAGCGTTTTGGAATTAAAATTGTGCACATCAGTGAAATCTATCTAAAATACAAAATAACTTCTCCAAGACTGCATGACCGCGAGGAAATTTTCTTACCGACTGTACAGGTGAAAATGACACAATTAACAAGCACTTCACATCGAAAATGGGAAAATTTGATATCGAGTTCCGTCCCACATGGCCAATTTCCAGAAATTCTTCCAAAAATCATTCAATAATCCCATTCTATTCTCATCTAAAATACTCAATCCCATCATAATCGGTTAAGAAACTACCGGGTTCCATCCCACATGGCCATATTCCAGAACTTCTTCCGAAAATCATTCAATAATCCCATTTCCATCCAACATACAAAATCCCATCATAATCGGTTAAGAAACTACCGAGTTCCGTCCCAAATGGCCATATTCCAGAACTTCTTCCAAAAATCATTTAAGAATACCACTAATTTTGATACGCCACGCGAAAACTTGTTCTACCCCAGTATGCAATTATTCCACTGTGTGGAAAAAACTGCTCAAATGTCGTACAAAATTCCATACTACAAAATATCAAATACACAAAATTATTGATTTTGGAGAAAAATAATTGTCTTTCTCTTTCTATTTCGCGGTAATATTATTTTCGTTTTATAAGTTTCGATTGTATCTTTTATTTTCAGTTTCTTCTGATAAGTCGACGTGCACGGTTGCACTACATAATTAGTTTTTTTACTTTAGTGTTGTGTTTCATTATAATATTTTTCGATTTGTTAAAGTAAATAATTTTAAATTTAATTAAATAATAATTATTAACTTATTTAGTGATCGCGATGTGCAAATTTTTATACTAAAAAGGTAATAGAGATCTGTCTCACAATGGCGTCGTCGCGAAATACATTTACGTAGTAAATTTTCAATGATTTGTTTTTTCAAGATCTCAATATGATGGCGGATGCAATACAACGTGGCGGATGAAATACAACGTGGCGGATGCAATACAACGTGTGCAATATAAATAAATTGTCTGTTTTTTATACACAAATAAAAAATAAAGTGAATAAAAAATTAATATTTATTTTATTATAAATGGAAAATTTTGTTTTATTTCAAATAAGAATTATTTATTCCAATTGGAAAATATATACAAACACGTGCTTTTTGTTTCTGTGGTTTTTATCTCTTTTTAGTTGGGATTCACACCGACACCGGAATTTTTGTGACACTTTTCTTTGGCGGGGAGTACGAATTTCCGCGTGATACACATGGTTCTTTCCATAGAAGCAGTGTGGTTTTAGAACGCGAATGTAAATGGAATTCCGTCGGCATTGCATATTGGGACGATCAATTGTGTCCACGATAATCTGTTCTACGATAAATTGTCAACGATAAACTGATCTACGATAAATTGTCCACGATAAACTGTTATCTCCCAATATGCAATGCCGACGGAATTCCATTTACATTCGCGTTCTAAAACCACACTGCTTCTATGGAAAGAACCATGTGTATCACGCGGAAATTCGTACTCCCCGCCAAAGAAAAGTGTCACAAAAATTCCGGTGTCGGTGTGAATCCCAACTAAAAAGAGAAAAAAACACAGAAACAGAAAGCACGTGTTTGTATATATTTTCCAATTGGAATAAATAATAATTCTTATTTGAAATAAAACAAAATTTTCCATTTATAATAAAATAAATATTAATTTTTTATTAGCTCAAAAATACACAATTAAATTTTATAACACAAATTTTATAAATTAAATTTTAAGCACTTTCACCATACGTCTTGTTTGTTCACCATACGCGCATCCAATTGAACATCCCAACAAGCACAACCGATCTTGAAAAAAAATGCATTGAAAATTTACAACGTAAATGTATTTCGCGACGACGCCATTGTGAGATAGATTTCTATTACCTTTTTAGTCCAAATTTGTACATCGCGATCACCAAATAACTTAATAATTATTATTTTATACTTAAATTTAAAACTATTTACTTTAACAAATAGAAAAACATAATGAAACACAACACTTTAAAGAAAAAAATTTAATTATGTAGTGGATCCGTGCACGTCGACTTGTCAGAAGAAACTGAAAATAAAAGATACAATCGAAACTTATAAAACGAAAATAATATTACCGCAAAATAGAAAGAGAAAAACAATTATTTTTCTCCAAAATCAATATTTTTGTGTATTTGATATTTTGTAGTACGGAATTTTGTACGACATTTGAGCAGTTTTTTCCACACAGTGGAATAATTGCATACTGGGTATCTACGATAAATTGTCCCACTTGTGTCCACGGTAAATTGTGTCCACGATAAACTGTTCTACGGTTAAATGTTCACGTTAAATTGAAAAACGATAAATTGTTTACGATAAAGAGACCGTCACCCTAAAGAAGTATACAATATTGTTACGTTTTTGCCTTGTCACTCAAGGTTCGAATCACTGGATTGTGAATAAATACCACATCACAATAATTATACAACACAAAATTAACAACTAATTATTCCAATTATAACACACTTTTTAATTATCACTTTAATAATCGCTTTAATAATCACTTTAATAATCTTTCTATTTAACCTTCACTGTATCACGTTTAAAATAAAACTCAGCATTCTACGCCTTTATATACCAAAATATTTGTTTCTAGAATCATCCTGAATGCGCTTCAAGAATCGAGCAAATATGTTAGTGTATAAATGACGCCTAAATGTTGACCCAGTTCACAAATACAATTGAACAATTATTGAATAACTTATTCTATTATAATCTAGGTGTCACCGTAACAGTATCAAGAAACTTGCGTACTGTATAGTTGAAATTGAGCCACCTAACAAGACAAAGGGAATTTCACAATGTACGAATTTTCAACAACTTAGACATACCAAGAGCCATCGTCAAACCAAATGCGTTAAATGCGTGGAAAATCACCACACGACAAAATGCAAGAAAACACCAGATATCGCGCCTTCTTGTGCTCTTTGTCAACAACAAGGGCATACTGCAAATTATAAAGGATGCCGTGTATATCAAAACAAAATTAAAAGTCAACATAATAATAGAACAAGCGCAGTGCAGCGATTACAAACCAAAGTTGCTAAACCACAAACAACAATCACACCATCCACAGTTGGATTATCCTATGCGCAAATCACCAACGAGTTTAATAACATTGAAATTATTAAAATGCTTAGCCAAATTCAACAGTCACTTGGTCATGTAGCAGAGAGGGTGGCAAAACTGGAAATCTATATCTATCCACCAAGCGAAAAAGTCAACATACACACAAATGATTAACTCGTTCCTACGCATTGTAGCTTGGAACGCTAATGGGCTTAACCAACGAGCCCAAGAACTGGAAATATTTCTCCATACAAACAACATTGATATTGCGCTGATTTCAGAGACGCACTTCTTGAACAAAAGCCTTATCAGAATAAGGGGTTTTAATTCCTACTGGACAACCCATCCTAAGTGAAAGAGGCAGAGGTGGTTCAGTTGTACTAATTAAAAATAATATCAAACATAATCAACAAGAGGATATTCGTGAAAACTATTCACAAGCAACTGTTATCTCAATCCAATATAATGGCGCAGATCTAAATATTGCAGCAGCGTACTGTCCTCCACGACATACACCAACGAAGTTACAATTTAATAACGTCTTCAATAAGCTCGGTCCAAGATTTATTATTGGAGGGGACTACAATATAAAACATATAGCTTGGGGTTCCAGGCTTATTTCTCCTGAGAAAAGAAACACCTTGTGCAATGCCATTCATGAAAACAAATGCGAATATTTGTCCCCATAGGGGGGCCAACGTATTGGCCAACGGATGTAGGAAAAATACCAGATCTACTGGATATTTCATCATAAAAGGTAATCCTCTAAGATACACTATTATTATTTTTTAAAGATTCACGGATTGGGACATCTTCAGAGAAAAATTGGAAGAGCTAGTTGAATTAAAAGTTAGTATTAAAGGCAATGAAGAATTGGAACAACAAACAAACAATTTCATTGAATACACTCGAATGGCTGCCAGACTAGCTATTCCTGAATTAAAGGACAAAACGGAGATTGAAGTCAAATACCCGGCTGAAATCAGGGAACAAGACAACTTTTAATCGAATAAGTAACAGTCAATAGGCTAATCAAAAATTTCAAACAGAATTGTTTCGGTAACTACTTAAGCGGGCTAGGTCTAGAAATGGATGAGGACTACTCGTTATGGAAAACAACCAGAAGATTTAAACGACCTGTAGTTCGAGTGCCACCTTTAAGGGTTCGACAAGACAAAGCAGAGCAGTGTTCCAACCCCATGACATTCAATCCAACATTGATGTAACACCTGTTTATCAACCAAATCGGGACTTTAAAAGGGTCACGCCAATGGAAATTGCTGAAGAAATCGACAAAAAACTTAATCATAAAAAAACACCAGGAATTGATGAAATATCATCGGGTCTATTCAAGGAACTTCCACTTAAAGCAATCATCTTGATCATATACTTATTTAATGACTGTATGAGATTGAAGTATGTACCCAAATGATTCAAAATGGCCCAAATAATTATGCTAAAGAAACCAGGTAAACCAGATGAAGAAGCAACATCATATAGACCAATCTCAGTGCTTCCGGCCTTATCAAAGCTGTTCGAGAAACACTAAAACATCTAAAGCCAATGGTAAACGTTCCTGAATGTATCCCAGGCCTTTGATAGGGTTTGGCATGAGGGATTGAAATGCAAGATAAGCAAAATGGTACCACAAAACTATTGCCAGCTGATTGAATCATACCTCTCTGATCGCCAATTCAGAGTCATTCATGAAGAAACATGTTCTGACTTTTATCCAGCGATTGCGGGAGTTCCGCAGGGAAGCGTATTGGGTCCCCTCCTCTACTTTCTTTATACTGCGAACATACCTACAACGAATAAAACATTCATCGGCACGTTCGCTGACGACACTGTAATTATGTCAGTAGACGAATCTCAACCAAGAGCAGTGGAAAATCTTCAACGAACAATGGACAACATTACTAAATGGACAGTTGACTGGAAAATCGCACTGAATGAGCTCAAATCAACCTATGTGACATTTACGCTCCAAAATAAAAATAACACTCTTCATATACACCTCAAAGGGGTGCAAGTGCCGCTGAATCGGCAAAATACCTTGGTCTGCATTTAGATTCAAGGCTCAACATCAAGGAACCATCACGTGAGACAAAAAGCTGAACGGATACGATGGAAACAACGTCAAATGTACTGGTTAATTGGACATCATTCCAAAATGAAACCAATATGGATGTATGGTGCGCAGCTATGAGGTTGTACACATAAAACCAATAGAGACATTATACAACGAAGCCAAAATAAATTTCATCGAATGGTCACCAACGCCTACCGATTTGTGACTAACAAGGAAATCCATTGATAGACGACGTTATCCGCGAATGTGCCATAAAACATGAAAAGAGACTTCTTACCCACACCAATCTTGAGGCCGTACAACTACTGGACAGTACAAACGAAGTAAGGCGGCTCAAACGAATCAAACCACATGAGCTAACCGTATGAAAATTATAAACCAAGGGAACTGGACACTGGTCCAGTAGACCCACACAAGTTTATGCTTATCTCATAAGTACTAATGTCAACCTTACTAATGAATTAATAATGTTTAAGATTGTAGTAGCCATATCAATAAAGCTGTTAAAAAAATAAATATGGAATACAAATTAATGAAATTGGCAAAAGTTTAACATTTTCTTCACATTCGTATGTTGGATGATCAAAATACTTTTCTGAGTCGTTTCGAATGCATATTCTTATTTTTCCAGTATTTCACATAAATTATACGAATTGGTTTGATTTTTCAGCAATGTTATTCAAATATATATTTCTAATTAGAGCAACCATTTGCGCGACTTATTTTATCGCAAGAGGTATAGCAAATAAATATTGATAAAAGAAACGTCAACTTCATTCTAGGAAGAGATACAACAACTGACATAATAAGTTTGTAACTAAATAAGGAAACTGTCAATTTTTTCTAATCCTAAAATAATAATCAATTTCCATCAACAATTAAGTATCGATGTTCTATATAAATTCATTACAAAAGATACTCCAGACAACATCATTAATCTCTTTTATCAATTTTTATGTTTAGCTCCCGGTTAAGTATATCCCTGGGTATGAATACTCTAAGGCTATTTTACTTACAATAAGTATTTCACTTCTTACTTATATAATGACTTACGCACAGACGCACAAACAACAAAACAACTTTAACCAGTATTCTTCCTGAAATATTAGTCCACCGTCTTGTTTTGTGTATCGGAACGCCGAATGCAACACAGCGGGATTAATGAACACAATTTTTATTTAAATATTTTTGTATTTATTTAAATTAATTCAATAATTTATGTTTTTTCAATTTTTCTTTTTGTTAATCGTATCTATACCAAGTATGTAAGATGTTTAAAAAATAAGTCATAATATTCTCATATACAAACTCGTAAATGTGTAAAGACAAGAATTTATTATTTGATAAATTAAAATTTAAATGGAATATTTGTGGTTTATATGAAGAACTTGGTGATGCATTAGAACGCGCTCCATTTAACACGTAACAACTATAAACGTGAAAGATTAACTAAACCAAAAAAAAAAATTCATACAATAGATTTAAATATTATTATGTATAAACTATAATTAACACATTTAATTAAACAAATCACACCTATGCATAGGTACACAACACATGGTGCATTAATCAAAATTAAATCGACGTTTGCCATCGAAACGAAATCCGTATGCGGCTGCATTTTTTGTGTCTACCAACGCTGGATTACGATGTTTAAAAAAACTACCGTGGGCGTGTGGAGGTCGTGCCACACTATTTGGTATGCCGTTCATTTCGCGAGGATAAAATGCTTCGAAGGTACCTTCGGGCGGTATAACAACCGGAATTTCTTTATCATTTGGATCATAACCATAACATTGTAGGATCATGAACGCGAATAACGAGAACAAGATCATAATTTCGTATAATTTCATTTCGCCTAAAAATAATTTCAATTCAAATATAATTATTATTAGATTATAGGTATTAGAATTACTTACTAATTTGTATTAACTAATAAATTATAGAGTTATAAATTATTGTAAACAAATTCGAACAAAAATCCGCAAGCCAAGTTTGCTTGCAAAAAAATTTATTATTTTTAAAAAGATTTTAACTTTCTCTTTCGTTTGTGAGCATTTAACGAAACAACAAAACTAAATTCACTTTTAATTTTATGTTTATAAAGCATACACATATGAGTAAGGTAAGTTCTTTTATGTTTTCAATATCGTTATGCTTCTGCAAGCATACACCACAAAAAAAAAGAAAAAAGTTTATTATTAAGATCAACACTTATAATTTATGTACGAGTACGTCCACCTTAAACCAAATCCAGATGTTAGATTGGCAAATTCAAACGTATTCGATTTTTTTAACTCAACTAAACTTTTCACGTAACAATATGAGGTCTGAGAGTTGAACGAGAGATCATTACACTGTGTATATGCTAAACTTATATTTCTAACGAACGACATTTCATTATTGTTTTCGAGTGAATGTATAAAAATGGAAGGGTTTTCATTTTATGTTACATTCAGCCAATGTTGGTAATTTAACATTGAATTCTGAATAATGCTACGAGTATGTGATACTATACAGTCCTTAACAAAATTATTTGTATACCTTACGAATTATTTAACATTTGTTTCATAAATAATTAAATTATTGAGACTGAATTAATTTCTAACAAAAAAAAAACTGGGTCTGCGTCGGACCAGACCGTGGAAGTTATACTTCTTTGGCCATTTGCACATGCCCACTCATACACACAGACAGATAGGATATGTAAATGAAATATAAGACATTTTCCTCTGTTATTCAATATATTTCTCTTCAATATATTATTATAAATGACTTCAATATTATCCTATACATTATCATTATCAGAAATTTCTTCTATAATCATTCTTTCATCTTGGTTATTTTCTGGTTGCTCATTAGAAATCGTATTATATTCCAAGAAAGACACAATCGGTTTATGATAACTAAAGCAACTAACAAATATTCTAGATTCAAACTTCTCAAGATATCTACTAAATACAGCATCAATGGTCGTTCCGTATTTGGTCGTACTTTGATTCTATCATTCGACATTACCAAGTCTAGCTTGTCTTTTAGGAAATGTATCAATGGCTCTGTTTTTGCATCGGAAAAATTTATGTTGAAATCGCCGTTCATTATCATTGGGATTTCATGAAAATTTTCCTCGAGCAGTGCGGAACCTTCTCTAGTATACATTAATAAGTTTTGGTGTATAAACTTCATGATCTGGTTAACAGTTTTACCAGGGGAGATGTATATCGCCACAACTACAAATTCTCGACCAGTTTCTGGAACGCATTTACTGATACAAATTTCACTAATAGCAGACTGTGCTGCAACAAGAGATTCTGATGCCCCCGAATGAACATTCATGTGAGAAGTGACTATATTATTATGGTCACTTGCATTGTGATAAATATCTACTCCCCCCGCAGGAGCATTTTCCCGTTTGTACTTTGCAATGCAATGAAAATTCGGAATGTCGATGTTTTGCCCATCTCTTACATGTGTTTTCGATAATATAATTGTTGTACATTTTTTGAATACGCTGTCATTCAGATCGAGTGCATGTGCAGTGAGACTTTGGCTATTTATTGAATAGAAACTTATTCCTCTACTATTAGAAATGAAACTTCCCAAAGACTCAATAATTGTTGGTAGTCTATTGAGTGATAATCTTTGAAATTCTCTTTGTATATCTGTCGTACCTGAAGAATCTCTTCTGCCATGGTGAAAAATCATGGTGTCATCTTTTGTAGTGATATATAGACCATTAATACTCGTCACTCTCGATAAGGCAACATATACTAATTCTATGGAGTGGCTTTTGTCGTATTCATAGACAATTTCATCAAAAGTCCCACCCTGCGATTTATGTATCGTAATTGAACACGATGAGACCAATGGGAAATGGTTTCTTCGAACGTTAATTGTTTTATTATTATTCATTGGTATTGCGGAAGACCTTCGCAAGATAGGTACAGCATTGCGGTCAATATGGTGTTGTACAATGTATCCTGCACATTTTTTGCGCAACTTCTGCCCAATTTTATTTGGGAAAACAAGCCACACTTTTGAAACTTCTCCATCATCGTTCAATTCTATATGGCATAATTTTCCGACTGTGCCATTTGCCAGACCATCCGAAACATCGATGTTCGTGGTTATAATATAATATGTTCCTTTAACAAATGTGAGTTCGTACGGTAGCCCACCAGAATCTATTGTCGACATTTTATGCAATTTCTGTCTAACAAAAGCCTCCTGTTCTTTAGTCTGACATCCAGTGTAAATATCAACGGCGAGCGAAACGACTTTATCCTCGGCATTTTTCAAAATAGAATTATTATGTTTATTAACAGAATCATTTGAGTGGAATAATCGTACTCCGTGTGGACATAATCTGTTTGCTTCCTCTTTTGTAAAAAAACGTGATTCAATAAGTTGGAGTTCTTCTTCGGCCAATTTTTTACCATTCCCAATTTTTGTCAACGCTGATGAGAACTGAACATTAGCTTGCCTCATAACCACTGTTAATTCATAATATTGAAGACAATGCCACAAGGACTTCCCAGTAATCTTTTTTTTAATTTGTTTGTATATGCGCGTTGCTCTTACTGGGGGTAATTGACGCAAATCTCCTATCAATATTATATCGAGCCCTCCAAAATTGTCCTTAAATTTTTCCGTAATTTGTTTCAATCTTTGATCAATTTGTTCCAATAATTCCGCCGATATCATACTCACTTCGTCAATTATAATAACTCTAACGTATTTGAACAAGGCCCGATACTGATGAGCTACTTCTATACTCAATGGTAAAAATTTTGACAGAGATATTTTCAAGGCCGTATGAACGGTTCGATCGATAGCAACAGCAGCTTTGCCAGTGGAAGCACAAGTTATGTAGCCATTACAGTAGCCATCGCTATCGGAAAATCTATTATATATTTCCATTATCAATTTTATTACAAATGTTTTACCACATCCAGCTGGACCCGTAAAAAATATCTGCAAATGATTATCTTCACTAGACAATAAATGGTGAATTAATTGCAAAAGAAGGTTTAGTTGTTTTTCATTAGCCATACGCATGGATTTACAAAACTCTGCATGTGGTAAAACATTTTCCCTTCTTTTAGCTATGGCACCTAATTTGTTCAAAGTAGCTAGTCGTAAATCAGCATTACCGACAACATTCGGATTGTCATATAAATTTTCAAATGGATTGGCTTCCGGAAATCTGCCTCTGACGTCTCGAACTTCATCGTCATCGCGCAAGGTGTTTCTTCTCTACAAAGTTCCCTGCATATCTGGATAGTTTTTTCAATATCTATATTGTGTTCAAATTCTTTTCTCTTTTGTAATATTCTTTGTTCATTTTCTTCATAGATCGTTAAAAATCTCATATCCGCTAATATATCTTGTTCTTCATTTCTAAATGGTACATGTAATGTCACCATTTCCCTTCTATATTCATTGAAATCCGACCCAATGTCATAATTCCGATATCTTATTATCTTCTTTTCATCTCTCTTAACATATATGCCTTTATTATTTTTGTAATATTGGGAAACGAACTGAGCTAACGAAATGTCTTCTAATTCATTCGGTCTGTATTCGTACTTGTCGAACCAGTTCTCCTTCCATATATCTGTTGATTCACCATCTAATGCAGAGAGCTCTTTCATTGTTTTTTTGATCCTTTGACGTTCAACGGGCCAAACTGTTGGTATATAAACTATTTGAGTAGAAGCTTTGGACATCGGCTCTCTCATGAGGTACCAAGCAGCTTCTTGGCTAGTCATTTCTGTATTGTTTAATAGATTAACACTTAAACTCCTCGTGATATCTATTATATCAAATTCGGGATTCTCATTCATAGTTTCTATAATTTTCCTCTGCAAATTAGTCACGCCGCGATTTGTTTTATTAACATACTCAACAACATATGCTGCACAAGAATACTCTTCCGTAATAAATTGAATGTCGCTATTTGACTTCACCACATTAAATATAAAGGGATTGAAGGAGTTATGCCACTTTTCTGAAGGTTGGCGTTTCACAAACACTCGTGGACGCTTTATTCCCGCTCGTAATATTTTTAAATATTCCTCATACGAAGCAATATTATTTTGTGAATAAAATTCATCAAAATTAGGGTAGTCGTCTTGTTCTAAATTTTTTCTTATTTCCTTATACTTTTTTTCAAAATGGAAAATTATCTTCGGTATCTTTCATTGGAATTAATATCGCGGTTTTCTTACATGGCATAAACGGAGCTTCAAATCTGCATTCTTGCGCACGATTGGATGTGATTTTCTTGTAGCAGGTGAAAGTGTGCTTGTGAGTATTCAATTTAAAATTACCTGAAGCTTCTGATGCTGATACGGAAATGAGTGCATCATTCAAATCAATAGCCTGTTGATAGTCTTTGCCCAGTGGATCATTGGGAGCATTATCACACCAAGCTATTATGTGAGCATGCGGGCTTCCTCGATGTTGAAACTCAATTCTCTTAAAGTAATGTAGAATTCTGTATTTCTTGAATGGGCTGGATCTTTTTGATTGTAATATATTCATAATAACATTTACTAATTTGTTGAAGTACAGTGCACATGTAACAGCGTCTTCATTAATTAGAGTACTTTTCTGCATGTATTCTAATTCTTCGGCTTCTTTTTTTGAAATTAATTTCTTTTTCCGTAATTTGTAAATGAGTTGTAATAAATTTGGCCATCCAATCTCATTTGCGCTTATCGTGAAGAATAGCGTTGGTTTCCCCAATTGACGAATCATAGCAAATAAATCTTTCTTCTTCTCAGACCAATACCAAGCTGAATTCGGTATAGATCTCAAAAAAGCTAGGTTACTTTCGATACATCCTTGAATGTAATCTTCCGATTGTATCTGTTCCTTAGTGATGTTGGTATTCTTCCCAACATGTTTAAAGGCTATACTGAGAGAGTCTTTGACTCTGATTCTCATTATTTTCATGGCCATATATAATAAGTGATATGGAGTTACACCACGTTTGTCTGATCTTCTTAATTCGCTCGTTACCATCATAAAAGGCGTGACATTAGCTCTTTCTCTAAATTGTCTGAAGTGCCCTAGGTATATGCCAGGGAAAGAAAGTTCTTCAGCATGCTCATCGAACAATAGACTTATTGGCACGTTATGTTCTCCTGGCGCGATTCTAAGGTAGAAATCCTCGTTCCAAATCAATGATTGTTGTTGTGCAACCAAACTCTCCTCTATAGGGATATTTTCCGCCAATTCATTATCATCGTGAAAGTGAAGAAATTGTTCGTTGTAACAGTCATTATCTTCGTCACAGTTTAAAAAACTATCATCAATTGTAATTTGGTACGTGGTATATAACGGCGTCTGTATTAAATATCTTACCCATATTTTTATCACCCCCTTATTGACTAATCCCTGTACGAAACTTGATTTATGAATTTTTTTTCTTTTGATATGCACATTAATACAATAATCATCATCCACATCACAGGGTAACTTCTTAACCATATTATCAACCTCTACTAGGACGTTTATAACTTGTCCATAAATTCCATACTTGTCTTATTTGCATAAACGGAATACGAGGAGATATTAATCGTTCAGTTACCAAATCCAATGGGTGATTACGTAAATCATCCGGGTATTCTGGATATTTGAAGCCATTATAAACGGATAATTGTGGAATATGATTTTTTTGAATCCTTCTGAAGCAGATAGAACATATTTCGAATTTTTCATTATGAACCGTAATAATTCTCCTAATGAATGCAATATTTAGTGTATCATTTTGATTAAGCACTGTTTTCAAATCCTTCTTAAACCAGAGGCGATCACACACGTGACAAGGATAGCCCAATGGGTTATTGATAAATTTATGTATTTAAAAACTCTTTATGTGCATAAATATGGTCATTGTACGATGTATAAACATTACCCTGCATTGATTGTTGATACTCTTCGATCTGAACATTGTTTATGGCGTTTTCTCTGTCTTCACTATCGCTATTGTCAAGATTATCACAATCAATTTCCTGACCATATTCTTCATAATCGCTTTCTCTAGAAGTCATATCTGTCCTTTCATTTTCTACCCTTTCAATTTCAGCATTAGAAATTGGTACGGCCGATGGTTCATTTCTATTATTCCCGTGACACTCTCCAGTAGTAATTCTTGGAACTTCTTTTGTAGACGGACCCGCTATCTGCGAATCATTCATTGGATTTTTTTGGAAAAATGGCACCTGTCTATGTGAGGGCCCTGCTATTTGCGAGCAATGAATATTTTTTTTGGGTCGTGGTACATCTTTACTTCTAAATTCAGTTGATTGCGAATCGTTGTCTGCAATTTGATCAATTTTCTGTACAGTCCTTCTATCCCGGTTGTTTTTCGCGCGGATGGCGGCTAATTTTCTCTTATGACTTCTGTCATCCTGTGACTGTTGTTTCTTTTCGGTCAACAACATTTTTTCGCCCGATATTTTCTGTTGGTCTCTGCTTTCTTCCTTTTCCTCTCCAGAGTTTTGTCATCAATGGCCATTTGTGGAGTTTCTTCATTACGGTCACTGTTCTCGAACTCGGAATCTGTATACCATTATCTCTATTTTCATCCATTATTGGAGAGTTCTAAAAAAGAATGAAAAAGAAAAAAAAACAATAACGAACATTAACGAACAAGCCTATACAAAAACGTACAATCATCGAATTGTCTTACTTTTTAGCGTGACGCGGTTTCTCGACCAGCACCCCGTCCCAAAAGTCTCCAACGGGCGCAAAGAAGTATAACTTCAATAAATTATTTAAAGTATATTTATATTTTTAACTATTTAATTTAATTTAAATACACAACAAAATTATTTAAACCCCATCATAAAGTTGACTCTGTTTATAAGGGATAAATAAATTCGAATTGTTCGGAGAATTCAGATCGGTGTTTCAAAATTTAAGTGGAAATAACGATTTTTAACAAAAAACTGTTTACAACAAAAATTCGGCAAGTGATTTTGATTTTCTACAATGATGTGCTAAGTAGGAATATATAGCAAACGTTTTAAGGTCCGGGATGGCGAAATTTTGTTTTATGCAAGGCGAGATGGGGGCGGTGTCATTTTTGGTACCTACTAATATCTACGCTTATAATGCCGATATGTATATATCATTTTCGACTTTTGTTTTTCTGAATTTATTTATGAGTGTTAAGTTTCTAACAAATAACAAAAATAAATATGTATTAGTAAGTACACTGTTAAAATATTTCTTATACGAATTTTTGAGTGAAATAAAAAAAACTCAGGAAAACCAAAAGTAAAAATTAAAATGTAAGAATACATGAGTGTGAAATTTGTAACAAAAAAAATAACAGTAATATGTATACGATTATTAAATCCAATTTTACAAAAAATATTTCATCGAGATCTAAATAATAATTTTGATCAAACAATTAAATTTGCCATCGCTAAAGTATGTATAAACAAAACTCGTTTATTTAAAAAGTAGGCGTTACATTTTAAAGTCTTAATAACAGACCACCGTAACGTGTATACCAAACAGATTGGTACCGATAGATTTTTGAGTAGAAGATATTCGATGAGTTTGTACTAAAATGCCACTATTATCGGATGTTTGCTACAGGCTTAACCTTTCAAATAGAACAGGTTTGATTTCCAAACGGATGGGTCGCGATAAATTTTTTTGAGTAAAACTCGTTCATGGAACTCATTGAGTGGCACACGTTGAATGATCAATAACAGGACATCGTAGAGTCTGTACCAAAATTTCATTATATACTAATAACACCTATGGACTTAACCTTTCAAATGGCATCAGTAACATTCCAAAACGGATGAGCGTCGGATGATTTTATAGAGTAGAATTTGTTCAGTGCACTCATGGAAGCTAAGTGGTATGCTTTTAACAGCCAATAACAAGAGATCGCAGAGTTTCTATATACCTACGGATGATTAATATAGACTTAACCTTTCAAATGCGACATTGCTGACTTTTCAAACCAATTGACAGGGCAGGATTTTTTTGAATAAAACTTATTCATAGAATTTATTTAGTGGTAGCATTTAATCGGCGAATAACAGAACATCGCTGGAGATATTGCGATACCTGACTGGTTAAATAGCCACTATTCCTAGGTGTTAAGAGAAGGTTATTCGCTTTAAGTCTGCCGATCTAGATAGTCCGATCTATAGTCAGTTGCAGCTTATTGGTATCTCTGCAGGAAGCTTGATCTTTTAAAGCATCGACATTCCATCGAACGGTTTTTTTGTGTTCCTTTATTGAATGTGAATGACAGTTTACACTTGTAATTAAATATGACAAGCAAATGATCGCTTTTGGTGACTCCACTACTGTATGATCTAACATCGCATACGCTGGTGGGGTGTCTTTTAAAGATCATAAAGTAATGGAATTGATTTTCTGCTCTTTCATCATTCGATCTCCACGTTACTTTTTAAATTATCTTATGTAAAAAATATCTACTTGATAGAACTAAATTAAACGTTATAGCCACGTAAGTGGCGCGGTGGCCGTTGTTGTTTCTGGTGAGGTACGACCTGTTAGGACCGTCGTATTGTGTATTTTCTCCCGTCATACTAATTTTTGAATTATTGACTTTAAATTTGCATTAATAGTACATCTTTGACGTCATCTGATATATCTTCGATGAGTGCCTGTACATTAGCAACCGTGATATTAAATTTCTTAGTGCATTGTCTGACTGTGCATAATATCCACATAATGATAGGGAGGAAGCGAATAAAAATAATGTGTAAATCTTTGATTTGTTCGAAGGGGTTTTGAGATCTCTAAGGTGGTAAAGGTGAAATCACGTTCCATGTTCCCATTTTTAAGGCGATGTCTGTGTTGAATTTTGTATCTTGAACATATTTATATAGCGAGCTGATTTATACAAGACAGACGCCCGCTTCAGCCGCTCCTAACCTAGAGAACCGACGTTGATTTGGTGGGTAGGGTGGTGCAGGTAATAAGGCTATTGCGCGTTTGAATTTGACTTTATTTGTTGGAATGAGTTGAAAGAAACTGTTGATAATATGGTTATGGCACACCTGAAGTTGAATTTAATTTGTAGAATAGGTAAGTGCAAGTATATGGTTAGAAGAGTTAAAAAAGTTGACTATTTAAATGATGTGTACACTAATTTTAATTTTATTTCTATATAATTTAATAGTGTTCGTAATTGATTTTATATTTTTACTTAATTTTTCGTGTAAAGTAGCAACAATGGATTTATTTCGCGATCAGGTTTAATTTCAATTATAAACTTCTGTAAATCGTCATGAGATTCTCACTGGCCGTTGGGTCTTTTTATGCAAGACGTGTAATGCCCAAAGTCACCCGCTAAATGATGGTAGTTTATAGTTCCTTTTAAATAAACAGTGTCCTCCAAAATAGTTAGCTCCTGTTGAATGTTATTTAATTTTGTATGATAAATAGTAGAACTATTTAACGGTTCGACGTCTACTATTATAATACAAGCATTGGATACTAGATTTTTTGGCTTTATTCGATTTTTGCAGTTAGGACAATTGGCATGTGGTAAATGAATTGTTTTTTCAATATTTTTAAATTCTATATCGGAAAATTCAACATAATCTATGCTCAAGTGGGAAATTTATTTGGTTACAGTAATGTCTTTTTCAGAACAGCTGCAACAATACTGGACACTAATCGATGGAATATTAAGTTGTTTTACTAATTCCAGAATGTTGCAAATAGCTGAAAGGTTTATTTCGGAATTTGTTCTTGTTATTGAACTTGGAAAACTTGTTGGTTTTTATATTTTGGCATTTTTTTGAAATTTGTTTCGCGATTATATTAATAAAATGCGAACAGCAAACATATACTGCCACTTTACTTTTTTCGGAGGGATAATCTTGAATTAATATTTTAAAAGTATAATCGAGATAACTAGATACAGTCATTACATTAAATGCCTGTAATAACGCAATTATAGATGCCCAAGACCAGTCTACCACAAAGCAATCGGAATAGTAATTGTATTTATTTTAATAACACACGCATAATATAATATTCGTTTAAGATTATGAGCACAACAAATAGGATTTTATACCACGCTACCTGTGGCATCCATGTATACTATTGTGGGTTGATATTTATTTATCAAATCAATTTGATTTTTTCTGATTAAAATAACATTTAAGGGATAACTAAATGGAAAAATGTATCTATTGTTTTCGTCAAGCTGCTTGAATGTTTGATTTTTGCAGCATTTCCAGTTCGAAATTATACGAAGTTTTATTTGCTAGTTCGTTTCTAAGAGATTCTCGGCGTTCACTTCTTATTTGAATAAATAATATAGGTCCAACATGGAATTCAGTATCTTCACCATAAACAAAAACAAAAAGCATATGTTTATTATTTATAACAAATTTGTATTTCTGGTCGTGCTCTGGGTATTTACATTTGCCATAAATAACACGATTGTGCTGCAATAAATTTATTGATGAATTGTTCCGAAAGAAATAACACAAGTATTCCCAGCTTCTACAAGAGCAGTGTTAATAATGGTGCGAATGTGCTCATTAGCGTTAAGTAGCAAGTTTAATTGCATTTTAAATTTTAGCCTCCATTCAATTTTCGTAGGACCAGATTTGTTTTTCGCCGATGAAGCTAATGCATTTAAATTCGAGCATTTAAATGCATTCGATGCCTCATTTTGCAAATACATATTTTCGTTAATATTATCAATGCTGGGGGCTTAAATTTATTGTCGTAAAATTATCATGATAATCGTTCATGTCTTTTATGATAGACACTTCTTTCTTTTCATAATTTTCCTGTTATTGGTCATTCTTTGTTATTGGTTGTTCCTGTTATTGGTCCTGTTATTGGTCATTCAACGTGTGCCACTCAATGAATTCCATGAACGAGTTTTACTCAAAAAAATCTATCGTGACCCATCCGTTTGGTGAGCAAACCTGTTTTATTTGAAAGGTTAATTTAGTACAATGTATTTTAGTACAAACTCAGCGATGTTACAAACTCATCGAGTATCTTCTACTCAAAAATCTTTCGGTACCAATCCGTTTGGTATAAACGTTACGGTGGTTATTAAGGCTTTAAAATGTGACACATATTTTTATTTAAACGAGTTTTGTTTATACATACTTTAGCGATGGAAAATTTAATTGTATGATCAAAATAATTATTTACATCTCGATGAAATATTTTTGGAAAGGTTAAATTTAATAATCAAATACTCAATATAAATAAATCGAAATCCAATATGAGTTATATATGAAAGAGACGAATGATTTTTTAATTTAGTACTTATTTGAAAAAACGCGGCGAGCATTTCACCTCTTTCTAATAACATAGAGCTGTCTCTTTTGTGTTTTACACAATGTGTGTTTTACACAATGTATTTTACACTGTAAAAGCTAACACATGCAATTTTCTAGAAAATTCTTATTGGATTCGAATAAATATTGCTGTTATTTTTTTGTTAGAAACTTCACACTCGTATTTATTTTTATTTATTTATATTGAAAAAAGTCTACAAATTTGACTTGAAACATATTAATTTAACACATTCGCGGTAACACTTTTTTATTGAGGGCTACTCAGAACGTCACACACTGTAACTCTGGCAGTGGTTGAACGAATAAAACTCTCTGTAACTCTTAAAGCGCTGTCACTGCATTAGCAGTATAATCAAAAATTAAAATTAAAAAAGAATAATTAATCAGTTTCATTTTTTTATTAAAAAACTTTAAATAATAAATGACAAAAATAGCAATAATTCATAAGAATAAAATAAAATTGTTCTAAATTTAAAAAAAATAAGTCTTATGTGGTTTTTAGGATTCAAGAATTGGATTATGAATGGCCGAGTTATGCCAAGATTCGCAACAATTCTTACACAAAGGTGGATTACCTGGACATTGCTTACATTGAAACGCCGTTTGTTTCCGTTTTTTCGATAGAGTGCAACATCTGCAATCACGAAAGTATGATTTCCTTTTCCATCCGTTGGGTAGCGGACTTTTTTCAAGAAAATGTTGGTTTGATGAGGATGTTGATGCTGCTGATGTCTCTGGAAATATTGAAATGTTTGCTGACCTGTTTGGTGGTTAGATTACGTCAGATTACGTCCATTAGGTTTGTCTTGGACGTTCAAAAATGAGCAAATGAGGGACTCTCTAAATTTGAAAAATTTTATCTTAGGAAACTTTTTTTTATAAATAAAGTAAGAATTAAACACAGCGATATCTATAATGTGAAATATAACTTTTTTATACCACCGAACAGTTTTTCGAGGACATGAATAATATGATACCAATTGATCTAGTCGATCAACACCAGACATATTTTGGTTGTATTCCTCGACTTCGATGGGTTTGTTTCGTTCTTTACCATAACTGTTTGTGGCTAAAGCCATTGCTGGGTGATATGCTTTATTTATACAGAGGACATCCCTCTTGTCTTTCCATTTGGAGACATAGATATTTCCTTTCCGTAACCAGATATGCTCATTTTTTAAGTTTTTTTGCAATTAGTTCCTTTGGGTTTTCCTTTCGGTTGCTTCGTAGAGTACCACAAGTATGGGTTTTGTGAGTAATAATACGTTACATAAAGACACACTATTATAGTAATTGTCCATAAAAACTGTGTGCCCTTTTCCCAGGTATATGGCTCCATTAATCGTACACCAAATAATAAATTTTTGAGCATGTTGGATCTGTATTTTGTTTTCCGCCATATATTTCCAAATTAAAAACATACCCATTTGGATCACACAGCTCAAAAAATTTTATGCCGTACCTAGATTTTTTATTTTTTATGTACATCCTAAAATGTAAGCGACCGCGAAACAACAACAAAGATTCATCCAGTGACAAGTGCTTGCCTGGCCTGTTAGATGCTTGACATCGATCCGTAAATAACTTTACAAATGAACTTATTTTGCTTAGATGTTTTTCACCTATCTGAGGATTAACATTGAAGTATCTTAAAATTTGCTCAAAGCAACGTCCCGACATAGTGCTTGGAAAAACTGGATGGTAATATAACGGATGCTTAGAAAATAAATGTCGCGTTTTCGGTGGTTTAATTTGACCTTGTAAAAAGCAAAGACCGATGAATTTCAGCATTTCGGTTAAATTGATTGGTTTGAATTTCGCAGTGCGCGAATATCTTGTTGAGCGTTGATCACTGCATAGTCTATTTCCGTAAGCATTTGTAGAATCAACTAAAATCTTGAGCAGTTCATCACCACAAAAACTATCAAACACTTCCCTTGGTGAATTTCCGATAATTTGGCAGCCTGCAGAACACTCATCAACATTAAAATTTGGTATATCGGCAGTAGTTGATATCCATAAATCTTCAACTTCATTGACACTATCTTCAATATGATCGCTTCCATTTTGACCTTCATATTCGCTATTTTCAATATCCTCACTGTCTTCACTATCATCATCACTTTGGCCACTATTAATATACTCTGGGTCCACTATAATATCATCATAATCAGACGAGAGTTCATCTTTTTGAGAACCGCTGTCCATTTCTTCAAACAGAGCCAGCAGCCTTTTTTGTTTTTCTTCGTAACTATCCATGCTACCATACAACTTTATTCCTATAATTTTAATCGTTAATAAAGTATTGTAATGTAATTTTAAAACAAATCTCTATATCCACTATAATGCCAACCACACATATATTAATTACATTTTAATTAAATTACATAACTACAATTTACTTACATATAATAACCACTTTCAATAAGAACGTCTTTCTCGTACGACACTTTTTCTGATTCTAATGTATTTTATATGGGAATCACCACTGCATTTGCAGTTGTGCCGTTATTTTGCCAGACAGGGACAAAACTATAAGCAAAATTTTAGACTTCATTGTTTGCCCCTAAAACAAAAACGAGACAGTATAGCTGACATTTTTTAATAATCTATAAACAATAAACTAACAAAATGAGAATACCTAATTCTCATAATATAAACCAAAATATCAAAAAAAGAGAAAATAAAATTGTACTGCAATAGCAGTGGTGACCTATTGAAAACCTCTGTAAATACTGCAATTGCAGTTGTTGTCCGCGAATGTGTTAAGAATATAAAATATAAAATAAAATAAATCCGCATTGGATTTGAAAATTTGAAATAAAAAGTAAAGTAACAGTAAAATATCACTGATATAAGAGAGATATAAAATTGCATTAATCTACTTTTAAAATTATCTTTAGTTAATCAAAAATCAAATAAAGTGTTAATTCTATTGAAACTTTTACACATCATCTTCACTGGTTCATTATCGCCATAGTTGGTTCTGTGTCTATCTAAGTGGAGGAAGCCATGATCTCTTAGTTGTCTACCAGGAACCTTTATTTTATTTGACTTTAGCACATCCGGTGCGTCAATTAGACCTAGTAAGAGATTACCAATAAATGTCCTTTTTAGCAATTCGCGTCTATTTTCAAAAGTTGTCAAGTATGACTTGCACCAGGTTAAATATGGTGATAATCGCTGTGTGTTTACGTGGTATGGTAGATCATGGTCATAAGCCCATCCGTCTTTCCAGGTCAAGTAGCGTATAAACTTCTTTTGAATTTTCTCAATACTCTGGATATGAGCTTCGTAGAACGGACACCACACATTTATAGCGTATTACAGCTGGGATCGAACGTAGGTACAATATAGGATCTTAATTGTTTCCCCATCAAAATTATCACCCGTCCAATGTTTGACAAAACCGAGCATGGAGTTCGCGCGAGCGATGCACAGCTTAATCTGCTTAGTAAAGATCATGTTTTCAACGAAAGTAACCCCTAGGTCTTTAGTCTCAAATACTACCTGAAGGAGTACACCATTTATCTTGTAGCCTTGTGTAACACGGTTGGTTTTTCGGTGAAATGATAGAGATTTGCACTTTTTAATATTGAGACTCAGAGAATTAAACTCGTACCATAACGCTAGGTTGTCAATATCTTCCTGTAGTTTATTGGCATCGTCGACTGACTAGATGCTTTGTAGATTTTGAGGTCATCTGGGAATATCAGGATATTGGAATGCTTTATCACTGCGGTAATACCATTTATGAAGATTGTGAAAATCCATGAGCCAACGTGAGAGCCTTGTGGTACACCAGAGGTTGCTTGTATTCTATTTGACATTTTATCTCCTATTTCAATATATTGGATTCGATTACTCAAATATGATTTGAACCAGTCTACGAACTGGCTGAAAAATCCGTCCTTGAAAATGTGTTCCAAAGTTTTACAATAGATATAGATGTAATACCTCTGTAGCAAGAAACAACATTTCTAGATCCAGTTTTGAAAATAGGCATCACTCTAGTTATTTTCCACTTTTGTGGAAAAGTTGCCAATTTTAATGACTGATTGAACAAAATCCTTAGAGGGATTGCCAAATTTTTAGGATTTTTAAAAACTGAAGCAGGAATACCATCAGGACCACATCCTTCTCCGAATCCTACCAATGCTCGCTGGATGTCTTCTGCCTTGATGTGTGGAGTAAATATGAATGTACTATATTCACTACAGGGTGAATCTTTATAATTATCAATGTCTTCCGCTTTATAAACAGATTGGAAAAATTCAGCAAACATGTTGGTTATGACCGGATCACAAGACTTTTGATCATTAAATTTCATTCAGGCTGGGTAACCATCAATTTCGCGTTTGGTTTTAAAAAAATTCCAAAAGTGTCTGGGATCGCCTTTTATTTTATCTTTTAGATTGCGAATATAGCTTCTGTATCTCAGTTCAAAATAAGATTCAAAATTTTGCTAATAAGCAGTAAACTTCTGTTTACTAACATATTTTGTATGAATTTAAATATATCTAATTAAAATCAAATAAAAAAGTTATTTTAATAACTCAATTTATTGATTTCGATTTTATGATATTGACAACAATAAATTGAATGGAATATTTTCCCAACAAAAAAAATGTCTTCATGTAATTTTCGGCCAGGAAATGCCTTCCATTATACATATTTTGTAAAGTTATTTTACTACACGAATATGGAATCTTCTTCAGTTTTATTTTGTGGTCATGCCTTAAAGTAGTTTACATACAAAACATACAATATTCAAGCAACTTAATCAATTTATATTTAACCAACAAATTTTTTTTTTATCATGCGATTAATCTTACCTCATATCTAAGATAATTATATATCGTGTAACCACACACAATACCATTGTACAATGTCCTCTTTCCTTACCACGTATATTTTATATTGTATTATGCTTATATGAAGAGATCGTGATGATAATAGATGAATTATACGAGATAAATGTGAGATTGATCTGTGTATCAAGAAGACAATAAGGGACCAAAGGATTAACAAAAAAAAAACAAAATTAATAATCCTCATTAAAATAAAATTTATATATTTTTATTGGTGTGCACGAAGCAATTTATCAATGGACCGCAGCAGACCATGAGAATTTATTTACGTACACGAGGTCAACCATCTGTTATACTACATACTCGTATAATGTTTGTATTTCAACGGAAAATTTAAAAATTAACATCCTTTCCCCGAGGATCATAAAAATACCTACCTAATTACGGTGATCGCGTGTTCAAGCACTTTGATGATCTTTTAATTGTCGTTTCCTTATGGGACGGGATTAATAACACAGGTGGAAGAACAATACACAAATTATTTTTATTACAAACTAAATCAATTTAATTTTTTTTTTTTTTTTTTGAAAATTTTTTTTTGATTTCTTTTTAAAGGGTCTTAATCTCGAATGACTAAGATGATTGTTAATTTTATACCAGTAACCTGCAGTCGTATATGCATAAAGCAATCGATTTAGACATAAAAATCCAAAAATATATAGGACTTTGTGTTATCACCATCATCATCTTCGTTGGTTAAGATTTTTTGGTTTACTTCTTAACAAATTTTTGTTTCTTCAGTCAATATTGTATTAACTTTTATTGGATTTTCGGATGCTAGTATGCTGGATGAATATTTGTACGGAGATAATGTTGCACTGGAATGAAAAAATAAAATTTTGTTAAATTAGGACGTAATTTAGTATTAACCATAAAATATGGGTTCCGGTCGAAATGGCATATTTAAAAACGGCATAACGTACAAAATGACGATTTATTTTATTAAAATTAAGTTTATGTTTATTTCCTTAATAATATAACCCTTTTCAAGCCAGAATTTTTTTTCTTGAATATAAGTTCACCACGCACAAATGTGTAAGTGAAAAATGACAGGTTGTAATTCCTTCCGGATTTTAATGGATCGTAGTAAAATCGGAATTATTTTTGAAAACGCATAATAATTTGATAACATATAAATTAAATAACATACTAATTATTTTATTACAGTTAAAGTGTTATTTTTCGAACGAAAACGATTTAAGAGGAATGGACAAATATGTATGTTGGTCCATAATTCATTCAAAAATAAATTTTTGACATGTTTCTCTTTCGTCAACCAAACAATTGTGAAGACATACCGGAAAAGGGATATATCTTTTCATCGCTTTTTCTGCCAAAAAAAAAAATTCGGCTCAATTCGAAGTCCAATCCACACAAATTGTGAGTAAAAAAATATAGTTTGTAATGGCGTTTTTGATAAAAAGTTTCGCTTGAGTTGAAGTACAACCATCACAATTCTGAGTATAGTTATAGTGTTTTTTTTTCGGACGAAAATAAGTAAGAATGGAATGCGCAAATGTGTAAGTAGATTCAAAACACAAACAAAAATAAATTTTTGACATGATTCGTTTGCCACAATTGTGTGGGCGGCTAGGAAAAGGGTTATACAGGGTGTCCCAAAATTGGCAGACCAAACGAAGCAGAGTGATAGGGGAGCTCATTTTCAACAAAAACAGCCAGGTAAAGATTTTCGATTTGTTAATGGTGCAAAATTTATTTCACTTTTAGTGTTTTTAAGTGAAATCCCACCAAAAAATTAATTTCAAAGAAACCAAGAATTGTTTTGTTTATTTTTTGTAATGCGATCTAGAAGAGTATGTGCCTTTCCAATATTATCGTTTTTATAAGTTTCATGATCTTCTGTCAAATAAATAAGCGTTTTGTAAACTTTTTTTGTTTCTCAAATTTTTTTGTTGATGTTTAAGTAACGCCAGCGGGAAAAGAATGTACTACAGAAAAATGACTTATTATCAGAAAAATATGCGACACTAATGCAGATTTTAAAATGGTATCACACACCGGGCTAATCACAATAGAATGTTTTTTTATCAATTTTTTTGACAAAGTAAGTCATGTTTATTAAGAAACGTACTTAACAAAATTTCGAGTTCTAAAATAGATGCTTTGTCAGAAATAAAACAAAATGAATAAAATAATTTTTTGTTAATTAATTTTAAATATTATTAATTTCCCGGATTTCCTTTGAATTTCCCGGATTTTTCCCGGATTTCCACAAAATTTATTTCCCCGTTTGGTTCCGAATTTCCGCCAGATTTTCCCCGGATTTTCCGAATTTCTTCAGAATTTTCCAAGATTTCCTCCGGTTTTCTTGAGTTTTTTCCGGATTTCCTCTGAATTTCCCCCAGATTTCCAGGATTTCCCTCGGATTTTTTCGGATTTCCCGGATTCCGGGGAAAACCCGGCGGAAATCAGAGGGGAACCCAAATCCGGGGAATCAGGTGAAAATCCGGGAGATTTGAGGGAAATCTGAATATTAATATTTCAAATTAATAAACAAAAATTATTTAATCATTTTATTTTATTTCTGACAAAGCATCATTTTAGAACTCGAAATTTTGTTAAGTGCGCTTTTTAATAAACACGACTTACTTTGTGAAAAAAAATTGATAAAAACATTCTATTGTGATTAGCCCGGTGTGTGATACCATTTTAAAATCTGCATTAGTGTAGCATATTTTTCTGAAAATAAGTCATTTTTCTGTAGTACATTCTTTCCCCGCTGGCGTTACTTAAACATCAACAAAAAATTTTGAGAAACTAAAAAAGTTTACAAAACGCTTGTTTATTTGACAGAAGTTAGTGAAGTTTATAAAAATGATATTATTGGAAAGGCATTGTCTTCTAGATCGTATTAAAAAAAATAAACAAGAGAATTCTTGGATTCTTTGAAATTAAGTTTTTAGTGGGTGCGCATGCGATTTCACTTAAAAACACTAAAAGCGAAATAACTTTTGCACCATTAACAATTCGGAAACGCTTTACCTGGCTGTTTTTGTTGAAAATGAGCTCCCCTATCACTCTGCTTCGTTTGATCTGACAATTTTGGGACACCCTGTAAATAATTCATCTGTACGTGTGTTGGTGACTGAACTCCACCTAAACGCCTGGACCAATTTTAATGAAATATTGTGGGTGTGCTTGAGTAGGTTCCTGTATGGTTTAGATTCACAATTGGGCCCGGTAGGTGGCACTGCAATTGGGTTCAAGGAATTTTTAAATTTTTTTATTTTGTTTCTTTTATTTTTTTTATATTTTTCGGATAAACGGTAAAACCTTCTGAGAAGTTCATGAATAATTGAACTTCGGTGAATAATTCATATAATTATGTTTGTGTACCATAGTGGCGCTGATGTCAAACTCTGTGGTATTTAATCTACGCATCAAAACATGCGCAAATCTCTTGCGTTGTAGATTGGAGTTGTTCAACCAATCGTATCTATTCTGTCCATCATAATATCAATTACGCATGTCAAATGGCGAAACGGTTGGAGCCTAATTGTATATATATAGCGTTGGATGATAATATACATAAATATGTTCTTTTCAACAAAATTTGCATTTGTTTTACATCTGTGTCGAAATTATTGGAGTGATGTTTTTAGCTTTGAAATGTTTTTGTATTAAAAAGTATTTAGAACCATCCATGCCAATAACCATTCCCGTTGCCAATAATAAATATTTCAGTATGAACCATTAAACAAAATGTGTGTTAGTCTTAATTCTGTGTTGAAATTTTCCGAGTACTATCATTAGATTTAAAATGCTTTACTCTTAGAGGATGATTAGCGATCTGACTAAGCAGTACTGCTTCATATGTCATTAAATTTATGTCGACAGTTGCTTTTCTGAACTGTAGAGAGCAGTAATGTTTGTAACAAGCTCAAGGTTTAACGAAATATTGAATGCATAATGTATATTATATTATACAAGCGGCTGGGCGTGTTTACCGTTATATTAACAAAAACTACATTGATTTCGTAAACTCCGTTTTGACTTGCCAAACTTTTGAATCTGAAAGCAACAATTTTTTGTTTTGATTTTTTTAATGTATTTTAATTTTCCATTTTATTACTATTTATTATAGTTTTTTATTTTATGAAATAGAAGAAATTAAATTAGGTATTTTGCTGTCAAATAACAAATGACAAATGTCATTTTTTACTACAAGATGACAACTTTTCAAAAAAAAAATAGAAAAAATAACTGCCTTACGGTAAACACAATAACCATAAAATGATTTTATTTAACCTAAACCTAAAAATTGTATGGCTTGCATTAAAGCCAATTCAGCTTTATACAATGCAATTGTTGTTGTAAACTTTTCGGTTTTGTGAAAGCAACGCACCAAAAGAACTCAAAGAAAAGCAAAAAAAAAATAGCTTGTTCATTAAGTTTGTCGTTCGATACTACTTTTCTTTCTTATGAACACGTATGAAGTTTCATGTAGATCTGTCAACTCATTCGTATATTAACATCTGTTCAAAGTTGACGTGTCGCAGTATTTTTTATAATGTAAAAAATTTAATGTCGTGCAGCGATAAAATTCTTATTTTTGAAAGTTGTAACACCAAAACAAATTCATGAACGATTGTTAAAAGTGTATAAGGACTCTTCACTTTCAATTAGAAGACCTGAAAAATGGCTTACTGAATTTAAACGTGGTCGTACAAGTCTTGAAGATGATCTACGTGAATGACGTCCAAAAAGTGCATCAACACCAAAAATCGTAGCAAAAATACAGCATATGGGTTTTTAAAGATCGTCGATTAACCGAGAGAGATTTAGTAGAATACGTAGGGATCTATTAGGCAATGTGCGAATGCGGTTCTTTCACCAACATTTGGAGCGTTTTAGAAAGGATAAAAAGGATTTTATGTGTCGATGATCCTGATGACCATGATCCTGAATCAAAACAAGAGGCTAAGGAGTAGTGAACCCGATACTTCGGCTCCGAAGCGACTTAGGATCCAGAAATCGGCCAAAAAGGTGTTACCATCAGTTTTTTGGGAAGCAAAAGGAGTTTTGTTCATGGCTTACCTCCAAACTGGTAAAACAATAAACTCAGATTATTATTGTAATCTTTTGGACCAGGTGGATGTACAAATTCGTGAGAAAAGATCTGGGGGCCTATTATGATTTTTTCCATAGTGTTTTTTTCTCGTTAATATCGTTAGTATATGACTGCATTCAAGGTGACGAAGATCATGTTTCATATTATCGAGTCAAATAAAAAGTAGACAAATATAAATTTAAGAAGTGTGAGTTACAATTAAAATTTAATTTAAACAATATTATTATTAAATTAATGTTATTAATTTAGTTATTTGATTATTTTTTAATTTTCCTAATAGAACGACAATAAATAGTGATCAATTCGAAATTTTAGTTTCTTGGATGAAATGGAGTGAGCGTGCTGTTTCTGATTCTGTAGGTCCCTTAGAGAAAACCGTGGATGGTTGTAAAAAAGGTAGGCTATGTTAAAAAAATTGTAATAAAAATATGTTAACTATCCAACTATCACATAGGCGTTTCCTTATAATGTAAGCTGTCGTTACTTCTTCTTCTGAGTCATCATTATTTTTATTATAAAAATTCCGATGCTCGATTCCATTATTATAACAAAATTATAAATAAATTTCATTTAATAACTTCAAACAACAAAATTTGACGGTTTTCTTTGAAAGCTAAACAAAACTACATCATAAATAATATGACTCGATATTATCGAGAAAAAAACACTATCGAAAAAATCATAATAGGCCCCCTGGTTTCCAGAATAAAAAAATAATTTTTCATCAAGACAACGTACCGTCTCCCACAGCCCAAAAAACCATCGCGAAAATCAGTGAAATTAAGTACGAACTGTAGCAACATCCATCCGATTCACCAGATTTAGGTTCTTCTGACTTCTGGCTGTTCTCACATCTAACAAAAATTCACGCGTGGGAAACGATTTTCATCTAATGAAGAGGTAATAGCAGCCATGGTAACGTATTTCGACAGTCTTCCGCATTCTCACTTCAGGAATGGAATCCATAAATTGAAGATCACTGGAACAGGTGTATTAAAGTTCAGGGAGATTATATTGAATAAATAAATACCATAAAATCGTGTTTTTCTTATCGAACGACAAAACTTACTGAGCAACCTAGTATACGTGAACTAAATATAGGCAACAAAAATTAACGCTTCTATCAAAAAATTCATTATTTCAAGCAGCTGTTCATGGTAATTCAAATTTTACTTGCCTCAATTGCTTTAATCTTAAACGCAATTTAAGTGTCAAATGCTCATATTGTGATAGCTTTTGTTTTAATGAAAGTAATAGCAGTTGTTGCCACAACGGAAAATTAGCGTAACTAGCCTACATCAACGGAAAGTTTTCCATTCGATATTGACCATTGTAAAAGTAGGCAAAGCGCCTCTCCCGGAAATAAAAAAACAAAATGTACATGCATTATGACATTTACCATAGTTGTCAGTCGTGGAGGAAGCCGAATCGTATACATTGTCAACGTGGTTGCTACAAATTAACACCGATTTGTTTGATAGTAGTGGACAACCTTCATTCAGATCATGGGACACCAAATAAATATGTTCCAGGGCTGGGATGTTGTACCATCACTATTTTCGACTTTCGACTTTATTTATGTCTCAATTTTCAAGAATCAATTATCATTCTATTTCGCGTAAACAATTATGTGTTTTATATCGCGATTTCAAACTCTTGATATACTTGTGAGCTTTCTCTCTTTTCTACATTTCGATGAACGTATCAAGAAAAAATAATTTGGTAATAAATAGAGTCGATTAATCTAGTAGTCTTAGATATCGCAGAAAAGAAATAGAGTGATGTTTTATGCTTTAATTCCATGGATAAAATTTGCTGATAGCAATTTTTTTGCTGATAATACGCAAAAAAAAATTTTTTTTTAAATTTCATGAGAGTGACAAAGAACAGAAATATTTTTTATTTCATTTTATAGTAAAATTTTATGGTTTTACATTTTGGCATAACATAAAAATTTCATAAAATATTTAATTTGTACATTTTCGTACAATTCGAATTTTAATATATATACCACAAAAACCACTAACGTTAATAAATTTCAACCCAAAAAAAAAAAAAAAATCGATATTTGAGTATAAAAATGGCGAACAACTTATTTTATATGAGTGTGAGAAAAATGTCTTATCTTTACACACATTTTTTGTAGATGTGTGAAAAATGCTGCCATAAAAAATACTACAATTTTCATTTTTTATGGCAATAATGCTGGCAGTAAACTTCCCCTATCACACTTCCCCTCTCAGTAAAATTTTACTGACAACATGTTTTGTTTCATACACTACCAGTAATATCTATATTTTTTTCTCGCTTTTATTTTTGCTGACAGCAGATTATTTCCATGGAATAGGCCCATTATTCGAGCAAGCTGAGAACACATTAGAAAATGCGTAGTTTTGAAGTGAAAAAGGCTGCCAGCCCAGGTCTTTTGTATTTATAGCACTGGAGTACATAACAATACTCGATTTTGTGTCTGATACGATTTTCCATTGACGTCATTGTAGCTGAAATTATATTTCAGTTTTTTTGGCAATAATATACTGCATCTGTTAAAATATAAAACAGGCACTTAGGTCACAAAATATTATGAAATTACGCATCGCGCTTTTTAAACAACAAACAAAATGAAAACGTCAAAATTCGTGTACCTCCTATTTTAACTTTTTTTGAAACGCGGCGTTGATGATCATCCAGTTGTCCATTGGCGATTGGAGGATCACGAGAGGCCCGTAGCGGAAAAATTTAAAACTCAACGAGCTATGCCAATTTGACAATTAGAAAATAATTCCTAGATATTTAACCTAGAGATATATAGAGCGTTACCGTAGTAGTAGTTGTATGCTAGACGTAAAAATTCAATATGAAAAAGTGGGTTTTGATTTTCTTTCAGTAGTGGCAATACCAAACGTCTCTGAATTGTGAATATTGCTATTATTTTGCCACCTAACAATATTGCTGAAAATAATTTTTGAGAAGCTCTAAATACTGATCAACTTTCAGGAGCATCAGCAGTTTTTTCAACCGCATTAGAAGTTAATCCACAAAAATATTTTTACCTTAAAGACATCGGCGGTAGTGAAAAACATTTCTGTATCTGGCATTGAAGCAGAAGAAGTTTGATAATAAAAAAAAGTAATGTTTGTAGCTTCGACTGAGGTCTGAGATTGCTGCCAATCTGGCCCCCGATGGAATGGCGTGCCATTCCGCTTTCTCGCCGATGGCATCAGGTCCGCACTTGAAATTGTAGATTTGGTTGTTAGAGATTTAATATTAGTAATTCTGTATTTAGTGAATGGTTGTTAAATGTCGGCAATGGTAACCAAGTATCTGCCGTATTAAATAAAAAAAACATAATATTCGTCTGAAGTACCAAATAAATACGTCTCACAGGATTTAACTGTCGATATTTTTGTGGAATCATTCACAACCAATGATATTTCTTCAATATCGCAGTACGCTATATTGTGTCCAAAAAATTATGACGTCCAAGAGCTCAATGCAGAGGTTTGGTTTCCGTAAAAGCATCCTACTCATCCATTGACACAGTAAAAACTAATGACGGGACATGTGACTCTGACTTGCAAATAAATGTTCCACTTGAATACCTAAATTTTAGGAATTTAAAGAAAGGTTGCACAGTTATGCTCCTAAAAAATATTTCTATAAAAAATGGTCTCTGCAACGGTGTTAGAATAGCATTAATCTAAATTGTATTAAAGCGGAAATAATAACTGGGTCACAGTCCAGCGCTGTTCACTTTATCCTAAAAATTTCACTAAACGCAGCTGACTGATTCATCTCCACCCTTTAATTTTGAATGTCATCAGTTTCCTGTTCGGCTTTCTTACACTATCACTATAAATAATTCACAGGATCCAACTTTAAAAAAGTCGGCTTATTTCTTTCTCAGCCATATGGACAACTTAATATATACAGTACTTTCCAGAGTGACTGATTCTGAAGCACTCCGAGGTTAAAGTTTCGGAAATCCCAAAAAAAAGAAAAACATTGACGGGGTAGTTGTGGTGGATAATGTTGTATATAGTGAAGTGTTCCACAAGAATTGTGTTTGTTGACAATTTCAAAATTAACACGTTAGAATATTGAGTGTGCAGAATTCAAGGTCCGACGCACCATACATGTCAGTACTATAGGTTGGCATTGAAATATACAATGTGCAACCGGTCCACGTAAAACGGATCTCAAACCGTACGTCTTCACTTAGGCTACTGCGTAAGGTACGATGTCAAAAGAAAACTGCGAAAGAGTTGGGAATGCCTCGATCCCCAGAAAGATACAAACTAAACAAACAAATAAATAATAAAACTGTATAATAGATGAATTCTTGCCAATTGGTCTGTAACATAATTTGTATTTCATATTACTGTAGAATTTACTGCTTCTTTCACCGCAGTCGACGTTTCACGTTTCATCTTATCATTTAATTGATTATACTAACATCTATAGTCAAAGATTGGAACCGTCGACATAAAATGACGTCATATAGCCAAATTTTTAAATCAATGAGGCCATTGGTTTTATCTTATTCTTTATGTTTAAGCAACGGGCCGGACGGGTACTGGTATTTATTTGGATTCGTGGATTTATTCGGATTACGAGAAAAACCACCTAGGGCCCTATTCTTGAAACCGGTGGAAATTTTCGTAAGCGTAATACAATTTGCTATGAAATTCTTTATATGTATTACTAAAATTTTACGCCGGCTACTCTAATCATTATTTCAAATTTGTCTGCAAGTTTTATATTATGTATTTACCTACTAAGCGAATAATTCCGTATCGATTTACCCAGTCGGAATTTTTTCCCTAGTAGGGGGAAAAATTATGTTTCTTAATTTAAAAAACGATAAGAAATTTAAAAAAATGATTAAAGTCACCGGCGAAAAACCTCTACAACTTTTGAACATTAAACACAGTGTTCCCCTAGGTTTTCCAGAAAACTCATGTTTTCTAGTCGGATTGGGCCTAGTTCAAAATGAAAACACCTATCCCAAGAGTTGTTATTTTTAAGAAGTAGCTTAGGACAAATGATTTTTACTTTGACATTTTCCTCTAAATCAATTGAATTCTAAACGCAAGTTCATTAATAAATTGATACTTTTTCAATGAATTATATTATTCTAGATTATTAATTTACTAAAATATAATATTATAAATTGATAATTAATTGAAATATTTTAAATTGCCAATAGTGTTTATATAACAAAAATAATATTAATTTACACTGTTAAAATTAGGAACGTCTAGGACAAAATTCACGTTACTATATAGTCGAGTGAATTTTTTCCTAAACTTGTCTTAAAATTGTTATCGGGTTTAGGACAAGTGAGGACAAACTTCACGAGAATGGATGAAGCTTCATATTGAAGTTTTATTCATAAATTGGGAGATCCATGCGAAATGTGGTGGTGCGCACCGGAAGTGACAGCTCGCGTGGAAGCGTTTTTAATGTTTGTAGTCAAGATTAAATTTTCAGCAAGAATTGGCGTTGTTGGTTTTCTGAAATATGTATAAGCAGTATGGTGTATTCGAGATCTGTATTCATTTGTCGCTTAAGAAAGTCTGGTGTTGGTCACAACAACTACACCCCTCCATTTTCAGATTTGCTAAAGAAGAGATCAGAAGTTAAAAAACAGTAAAGCTATCGCTTCTCAATTAATTAAATCATTTAATAAATCAAAAAGATAAATTTTCCAGTTCAAGCAGATGCTGAACTGACAGCAAGAAAAGAATTCTTAGATTGACATAGAAAAATTCCTGCCTAAACAACACTTGGACTAAAATTGACATTTGATGAAAAACTATAATTAAAGACGCGTTCACGGTTGAATTCATTATTTCAGTTATTCATTCCGCGATTAATCATTTTGTTTTTATGATTTCATAGTTCACGAAAAATTGTTGTAACGATTCTGCTACCATCTAATCCGTAATTATTGAATTATTGGACAAATGTCCGGCCCGTATACGCAATGAAATGTGAAAATTTTGTTTCATGTCATTTCAAAATTTGTTTCATTTTTCAAATTTCAATGAAGCAAAATGAAACAAAATTATTTCTTGAAAGAATACTACTAGCTATTTTTAACTGATATTGTGCCGTCTCTTTCGCAGATTGCTCATTCAGACAAAATGATAAAGTTAATCCAACTTGATAGAAAAAACACCGAAAAAATAACGCCATTTTGACGATTATGGATTGGTTTAAAACATATATGTTACGACAGATTGTCGGAACGAATACAAACGTGAAGCGCCTTAAACGAGTAGAACAGGGGCGTAATCATGAAATAAGACCGAAAAAATTAAACGGATTTAAAAATATGTATTTTCAAATTTATTAGATTAAAAGTATTCAAACTTACTATGATGGATGCAGACTGATGTATAAATGCAACTTCTATAATGTTTTAAGAGCAATGGCTAATCTCCTTCAAGATTTTCGAAATTCATTTTTCAAATATATATAATTATAAAATATTTGGAAATATATAATTATTTTGATGTATACAGGGGCAATTTCATGAAATCCGACCGATGAATTTTAAACGGAAATGTTGTACCGGTAATAAGTTTGAAAATATTTTTAAATCCGTTTAAATTTTCCGGTCGTATTTCATGATTCCGCCCTAGATTAGATAACGATACTCGAAAACTGTGACGCCGTGGTGAACGAGTTAAGATTGTTTGGAAGCCTAAAAACAACATGATCCCAAATTTCAAAAAAAAAAATTAATTTTCCGAATTCCAGCTAATTACCCATAATTTAAATTGACGATAAGTATCAGTTCCCACCAAACTTCTATATATAGTAAACGAAATGAACACCACAGAATTAATTGTTTCCCCTCGACGATTGAACAACAAAAGCTATTAAGAGATTTCTCACAATCCTCCTTTAATTGCTTTCCAAACACTTAACTATTACAAAGGTAATAGGTATATATAGATATGGAGTAGGTAGGGAGTACATATATAGAAAATAATCAATTATTCATTTTGTAACAATAAGACAAGAAATAAACACTTACGTCTTTGTATCAACATTAACCCAATTATAATTAGGTTCAATATTATAAATTTTTAAATCATTATCTTGATCTGTCTTAGAATGATCATCGCGAACACCTATTTTACGATCATTGGTATAAAACAAACGCGTACGATCATCATCATATCCCAATATTGTTTTATTTTGTAAATGATACATTGTATCGTAGTATTTGTGATCATCATTATCCATCGCCTTTTTATATTTATTATTATTACGATCGGGATCGCCAGTACCATTACCACCACCATACTGATACCGATCGTGCGACGTAATCATTAATTTTAAATGGTTATTGTTATTCGGTACAACTACTGCATGCTGTAATGAATTTTTAAATTGTTTTGTTGTTGGATCATGATGATAATTAGAATGGTGGGCCCCTCTACTTGGGTTGGATGTCCCCGTTAACGGTATACTGACTATGTTACCCCCGCTGCTTTTTAAATTATTTATTAAATTTAATTTTAATAAACTTTCTTTGGAATTTTGTTGCTGTTGCGGCTGCTGCTGATGATTATTATAAATAGTTTTTTTCCGACGATCATTTATTAATTTTGAAAGGGTTAATATATTCGTATCTACCGGTGATGGTGTAACAATTGTAATTTTATGATTTTTATTTTTTGGTGGCAATAAATCATGGTGTCTCTCGGGAACGGGTTTCTTATTTGTCTCATCGTCTCGACGATATAAATTATCCTCGTTACTTGATATTTTTGCTGTTTCTAATAAATTGATCGCTTCATGTTCGTAAAATGGGAATAAGTCGGGCCCATTTCGGGTTTCTGGGTGTAAATTAAATTTTGACTTTGGGGTAATGGTCGAGGTCATCGGCGGATATAATAAATCACCGGGAGCTGGTTCGAACATATCCACATTTCGGTTTCCCTCTAATAATCCATTTGGAAACGAGTAGTAGTATGTGTCGTCGGGAGGTTGTTTAAACGCGGGTATAATTCCAATATACTTGGGCCTATGTGGAGCATAATTAAACGCCAAATCAAAATTACGCCGACCGATAATCGGAGGGTAAACTGGTCGTCGGAATCTTCGCCTTCTAATACAACATTTTTTTAAGCGTCGCCTTCGCCTCGGAGGTCCTCTAAATCGCCGATCTATTATAATTGTAGGACCAGTGCTATCATCACCAAATCCAAACAAATTTTTTAAAAATGTAAATCGTTTTTGTATCACATGTTTTTCACTATTCACATCACTCACATTGGCACGTAAATCAAATCGATTACCACAAATTAATTGAATCAATAAAGATAAAAATAAAATCACAAAATACTTCATACTTCTTGTATGTTGTGTTAAAACTTGTGCATGTCTGATCAGCGATGGTTGCACTTGAATTACCAAAATAATGAGAATTTACAAGACGTTTTATAAACATTATTTTTAAGTGTGACCGATTTACAACACACTTATTATTCCAGTTAAACATGAAATTGAAAATTATGTTATGTTATTATTGTAAAATTTAGATTTGTCTCAAGATATAAAAGAACAAGTCGCGTATTATGCAAAGAAAGTGACATTACCATATTACCGATTTACCGCACATCAACTGTGCGGTTTGGTATATGCACTGTGCAATCCCAGTTTCAAATTCACTACAGTTGACCGCAACAAGTGCATAATCTATATGTCGAAACACGATTCAATTGAAAGCGTTTACTTAATAAAACGGGAGCAAAGGTTATAAGCCGGCCATAAAATAAAATGTAAACGCTTTAATAGGACAGACGAACAATGTCATTGTCATAAATAAGCGAGACTCGATTCGGTGGAAGATAGTCCAAAACACACTACTATTTAGAATCATAATAATATTTATAATATAATATTCTTGAAATATACCCACATGAAGCAACAACATAAACCATAAGTTACAGTTAAAAAGTGAAATTTTATGTCGCTGAGAAGAAATTTATGTAAATTTATGGAATCGACTAAAATAACTAAAAATGAGTTGTTAATTTACACATTTAGTGGCTTAATCAAGTATTAGATGCGTATAGAAGAAAATGGTAGAACTTTTACATAATTAGAAACAGTATATGTAAATTTTTATGTTGACAAGAGACCACAATTAATTGTATTTGATAATATTTCACCGATAGGAAGATCGAAAAAATATAATTTACGAGCTTGTGGACGGACGGTATAGGCGGCATTTTAACAGTTGGTCGCGGCGGATTGCATAAGAATATTCGATTCTGATCGAATATGTATAAACGTGCCGTAGAAATTTACAACCGATTAAAGTTTTTAACATTTCTAATTTATCTATTTATTTAAAAAAATTCAAGGACCAATATTAAGTTTAAAGTTGTAGGGTTATTCCAAATATTATACGAAATAAGCAGCAAGTAAGCATAATGATGGCTGTTATTCACGAGGATGCAGTTCATCCGAGTAAATAACAGCTATTATATGCAAGTCTGTTACGAATTTCGGGCGTTCGATACTGGTTCGTGCTGGATTTTGCAAACACAAGTCTCAGCGTTTAAATTACAAATTTTATTTACACCAACACGTATAAAATTTTTAACAATTCACAATTTCACTATTTATCACTGTTCACTATTTTACTTTTAGTTTTGATAATGTTCGAATAATTTAATGTAATTGTGCTCAGGAAGATTCCACATTCGGCTCTGCCTAGATTCAAACCCGCGACCATTGACATAATAAGACTAAGTTATATACACTTTAACCATTCGGCCAACAAGTGTTTCAGCTGGATAAAGTAGAATTGGTAACTGTACCCCACCTTTAATCTGTTCGTTCCGGACAAACTGTTACCAACCCCGGCATGACAACCAACACGTTCGAAGCGGGTAGCCAACAATCGGACAATGGGGGTTCTTTGTCGTCATTCATTAGCGGAGTACAACTAAAACTTTTGTGTTGACAAAAAGAGACTCGCCATATGAAAAAACACTGCAACGCACTCCACCCAAACATTATCACATCACCATTAACCAAACGATAAAAGAATTGAAATCATAATGTGTTGTGGAAATACTAAAACTACTGTTATATTTTCTAATTATAATTATTTAACTAAACGAACTTTTTGAATTTCAAGTGAAAAAAAAAATTAATCAAATTTGAAGTTAAGGCAAAAAAAAGTTAAGATCAAAAAAAACTCACCATATAGACTGCCGAAGAGTACTCTCGGTTGATATATGTATATGCGACTTATAATGCTGAAATGAAACCCACTAAAAAAACTGCCCTAACGTTTTTTTTTATCAACTTGTAGCTCATCTGGATTTTATATTTAAATAAACTTTAAATTAACTAAAATACTAATAAATTTTCATTTAACATGCACTAATTTAACTTAATCAAAATTTAGCTTATAGCGCTTATTTTTTATTCTTTTTGTATACAACACTTAAGAGAAACATAGTAAACACAACACTCAGTAATCTTTAGTTGTTGTATACGCACATATGCGGTACCAATTGTTACGTGACGACTCATCAGCCGACCCGCAGATATCATCTAAACCACGCAGAGGGCTCACACGGTGATATTTTGCCACACGAAGTCGTCACAAACGTGGAAACATCCCGCACCCTGAGGTGTCTCAACAAGCCGGGCATAACTTTAAAAAAAAAGGTCTGACTCAAAAGGAAACTTAAGATTTTCCACAAGGTAATACGCAAGGACACGCTCAGTCGGTAGAGCAAGAACAAACATAAAAACTAAGAAGGAAGAAGAACACCTTCAAATGCCATAAAGGTATTAAGAAGTCACAGCTAAATTAAGCCTTCGCATAACTCAGTTGGTAGAACAAGGATATAAAGAGCGCAAGAAGCATATATGGCCAGGATTGATTCGCGGGATCGCACAAAGTAATGCAAACCGACACGGCTCAGTCGGTTGGCAACAGAATATAAGTATAAAGGGGAAAGGTTGATGCGGTCTACTTGATACAATTCTACGATGTCATGGAACATGATAAACAAAAGATCAATATAAATTTTACCGAATTTGTATATAAGTATCGCGGATCAATATGAAGAGAGAATTTGAACACACGGGCAAGTATGGCTTGAACAGTTCAAGAAAGCTTTAATGTAACACTAAACCTCGATAGAGTAAGTGCGGTGTTGGGAGTAAAGCAATTAGACGAGGATGTCTTTGATATGAAAAGTACCCAAAAGTTTACCATTCAAATCTTGAACGGAGTAAGCGACTTGATCAATGCATCGCTCAAAGCAAAAGATCGTATGAAAACGGGTTGTCCCGGTTTACTCGATCTGGCTTAGCCCCTACCTGGACTTCGCTGGGATCATGTTCATCGAGTAATCTTCGCAATAAGTAATTCACTCCGTGCAACGACATAATTATGTTGGCCGAACACGACATAATAATGGAAATAATGCAAAGTATCATGAATGGCATTACATAAAGCAGCCGCAATTTCTTGTAATTGTTTGTCCCACTGATTATGATCGTGATCGCTCAAATATGATGGAATGCTGGCAATTAGGGTTCTGTTGACACGCTCTGATGCGTAGCGCTGAGGCGAATACAAAGACGTACGAATATGTGTTACACCGTATTTTGACAATAATTCCTTAAACAAACTCGACGTGAATTGCTTCCCATTGTCAGACGTGATAACTTCAGATACCGAGAACAAACGAAATACCTCATTTTCTAAAAATCGACATAATAATAGCGCAGACGCCTCGCACAAAAGTTTAACGACTGCAAATTTGGAGTAATGATCCAAAATGATAACGATGCATGAATTACCTAGTTTTGAACGGGGATATGGACCCAAAAAGTCTACGTATACGTCACCTGAGCTCCAATGGTTGGTTGTGTTGAATAGTTAACAGCTTTATTCATTTTACATTTAGCGCAGTCAGCAACGTATTGTTTAACTTGTGTTGCCATTTGAGGCCAGAAAAATTGACGCTGACGGCATTCGAGAGTTTTGCTGCCACCTAAATGTGCTGAAGTGGGAGGGACGTAAGCCTGTTCGATAAGTGATTGGATCAATGAATTCGGAATAACTAGTTTCCAATTCAAAAGGTCTGTATCCGCATGTTTAAAATCGAACGAAGGGGACATTAAAGTTTCTCATCCTGGATTTTGTAATTGTGCGAACAATCTTTCAATTTACGGATTTTTTCGAACTGATCTACGTATTCTGGATCTTGGAACGCAGCCGAATTTTGATCAACATGCAATATAGGGACGGTCAAAGGTACTAACACATCCACGGAAGTCAATGTTTTTACTCGACAAGTCTGAATCTCCAAATTAAACACCATTATCAGGCGTGCTCTTACTCTCAGAATCATCCTCACAAGGAGAGGATCATCCGGAAAAACTCGAGACAGCGCATCTGGTACCACGTTAATTGAACCTTTTCGGTATCCAATTTGAAAATCCAGCACTTGGAGTTTAAGGCTTCATCAAGCCAAACGTCCGGAGAGGTCTTTTTGACTCATTAACCAGCGCAAACTGGAATGATCAGTATAATAGACGGATGGATAACCTTCCACGTAGGGGCGAAATTACCATAATAACCTTCCACGTAGGGGCGCACGCTGAGGACGGCAGCGTAGCATACCAGCTCGGTCACTGAGTAGTTTCGCTGCGCCGCATTGAGTTTATGTGAATAAAACTCAATGGGTCGCTCCACCCCCTCAGCGTCCAACTGAAATAAGACACTACCGACCCCAACGACACTGGCATCACACTGAATAATAAAGGGTTTAGTATAATCAGGATGCGTCAATACTGGGGCTATTGACAAGGCGGTTTTGAGTGCGTTAAAAGATGAATCCGCAGCTGCAGACCAGTGTATTTTAGTATTTTTACTTTAGAGTGGAGTCTGCCAAAAGGCATCCTTCAAATCAATCGTCGAAATGAATCGGGTGTGTCCCAAACGACTCAACAATCCGTTGATTATCGGTGGCGGATTCGCATCCCTGACGGTTACTTTGTTCAGTTGTCTAGCATTTAAACGCAAACGAACTTTGCCATTGGTCTTACGCACCAACGTGACCGGGATACATCCTGAACTTTATGATTCCTCGATGACCCCCAGAGACATCACCTATACAACTTGGCATACATGAGTTTCTGGATAGCTGGGGACACGTAATAAAAACGTTGTTTGACTGGTTTTGCGGGAACGACATCGATCATATGAGCGATGAGAGATGTTCGGCCCAAACCGAATACATCGCTGCTCGTGAAATTTTCGCGAATAAGATCCAATTTACGACGATCATCAGAAGTTAAAATGTGAAATTTGGGCGTGTTGGTAGTTTCACCTAATTCGTCCGAATTATCTAACGCGGAGATTTTTGGGGAAATTCCAAAATGATTCCAAAATCAATACCTAAATATAACGCGCGGTTGTTCTAACGAAGGAACAACGTGAAAATTCATGACCACTCGCGGTAGTTATTGTAGATGGAAAATTATGAAATTCTACGAATGAATTTGACATGAGTTTCTCCGATTCACTTCCGGAAACACTGACACTAACCTCGCTGTCGAGAAGACCCTTAAAATTTATCTTATTTATTAAGACCTGGGCATAAGGCCGAGTGTCACTGCCCTCGGACAATAGAACGGAGGAAATCATGTCATTTCTCATTGCAACGCGGTGGTTCCAGTATTTCTTGGAACATGCTAAACGATCTAACTTTGCCAGAGATGGAGCATTAAAGAAAAACTTTAGGGAGATGGGAAGGGAAGAAAGATGGGGAAGGGAATCTGTAGCGGCTCAAAATCCTTTTCACTTCGTGGCGCTCCTCGTAGCAAAACTATTTATACATCGCGCCGCTTAATTACGGGGGATAGCTCGTTTTGCTGAATAGAGCTATTTCGCCACCTACATTCGTGAATCTCGATATTTATCGATTACCGATAAATATCGAGATTTCAATTTCATTATACGGAATGAGAAACGAAAAGTTAGTCGCGTTTTAGAACATAAAAGAGACACAGTCTCATACTATAAAGTGTGAAATTGCCGCGAACAATCGTTCACACCATTTTGTGAACTAATAAAGAATAATATTTTATACCAAATTAATAAATATCTTACAATAAATAAATAGTTTATATAACAAAACAAATAGTGAGTGTTATTAATTAATAAATCATAAAAACCCAGTAACACCAGTATAAATCATTGCTAGCAGACGAGTTTACCTCTTCGTCGACAGTGGGTGGAGTTCCGCGTCCGTTTTGCTCGCTTCATCCTCCTAGATCGGTTTGAGTTGACTTGTTCGTCGTAGCATCTGTCTGGATTGCGGTTGTGGTTGTGGTGATTCTCGTAGCCCAGTCCTCCAAAAACCACTGTTCTGGTTTTCCGACATCTTCCATTGAGCATATCGTTCATTGGCACATCGTCGACATCGCGCAGAAATAGTACCTCTTAACCCACATCGATAACAAAATAATCCAACCGGAGTCAACTGACAATCCATAAAAGTGTGACCCAACTCGGAACAATTGAAACATACGAGATTTTTACCTTAATCTGACTGCTGTTTATAAACTAACTGTCTGCTTGGACTTGTCCGCCAGGACGTTTCGCTGCTGCCGACGGAAACCTGCTACCCGATTGAATGGCAGATAATGAGTTATCGGGTTAAATATCAGTTTGAGTGTAATACTCATACGAGTCATACGATCCACTATTATCTTACAGACTGCCTGATAACTCATTGATCATGCGTCGTGGATGGATTGCAGAGTCCGCTAGAGCTTTGATCCACCTGAAAGACTCCTCCCAAGCAGGGCCCTTACTATTGTTTTCGATCGCCTTAATTTTGCGTTCGTTTTTCAATGTTTGTACTATTATTTTCGATAGAGTCGAAAATGAACGACTGTAGGCAAAAATTACAACGCAAATTTCATCGTTGTTTATTTTCGATTGTCATCTTATACCTGTGACAGACTATGGATTAATAAAACGCGATTAGTGATTTTTTCGAGTTAAACGCTAGTGTGTCAAGTAGAAGATTGGCTAATCTCGGTTTGGTTTGAGGTTTAGTGACTAAACTGGTTTAGTCAACTAATCTTCAACATTTTTGAAGATTTATCATATTTATGAGATTAGTGGGAGGGACTACAAGTAGCGCCATTACACTTCGGAGATTTTAACTCTTATGACATTTCATTGTTTGTGTGCATTTGATTCAAATAGTAGTAAAATTAAACAAACAAGAAATATACTTGTGAATTGCAATAAACCCTGTTTATTCTAGAACTGAAAATGAGGAGTTCATTCGTTATTTAATTATTACATAACAATTAATTGTAAATGGATATTTATGATGTTTATTATTAAATAATTAATTGAAATATTTATTTAATGAAATAAATCTATATATATAAAACAAAGTCGGGTTAGTTACACCATTTATAACTGAAGAACGGCTGGACCGATTTTTATGATCTTTCTTTTGTTGGATTTGACTCCGTTCCGAATAGCATAATAACTATTAAAACATCGGAAAAATTCACCAAAAAAAAAGTTATCAAGAAAATTCATTTTCTCATATATTTAGTACATTTTGTTTTTTTTATTTTGTTCGTCTCAATACAGTGGTGGTTTAGGAAAAAAGAAAAGTCGGAAAAACTCAAAAGGGATGTCCCAAAAATCTAATAAAAAAACATTTTTTTATATGAATTTTGTAGGTGTAGTTTGTATGTGACGAGTGGTGCAGTGATTAAAGCTTCGGCGCTTGGACCGCAAGGTACTGGATACGAATCCGACTGGAGGCTGCATGCACATTTACCATTTTATTTTTTATCCAATTTTTTTTTTATTTCATCTACTTATCTATCTATATATATAAAACAAAGTCGGGTTAGTTACACCATTTATAACTGAAGAACGGCTGGACCGATTTTTATGATCTTTCTTTTGTTGGATTTGACTCCGTTCCGAATAGCATAATAACTATTAAAACATCGGAAAAATTCACCAAAAAAAAAGTTATCAAGAAAATTCATTTTCTCATATATTTAGTACATTTTGTTTTTTTTATTTTGTTCGTCTCAATACAGTGGTGGTTTAGGAAAAAAGAAAAGTCGGAAAAACTCAAAAGGGATGTCCCAAAAATCTAATAAAAAAACATTTTTTTATATGAATTTTGTAGGTGTAGTTTGTATGTGACGAGTGGTGCAGTGATTAAAGCTTCGGCGCTTGGACCGCAAGGTACTGGATACGAATCCGACTGGAGGCTGCATGCACATTTACCATTTTATTTTTTATCCAATTTTTTTTTTATTTCATCTACTTATCTATCTATATATATAAAACAAAGTCGGGTTAGTTACACCATTTATAACTGAAGAACGGCTGGACCGATTTTTATGATCTTTCTTTTGTTGGATTTGACTCCGTTCCGAATAGCATAATAACTATTAAAACATTGGAAAAATTCACCAAAAAAAAAGTTATCAAGAAAATTCATTTTCTCATATATTTAGTACATTTTGTTTTTTTATTTTGTTCGTCTCAATACAGTGGTGGTTTAGGAAAAAAGAAAAGTCGGAAAAACTCAAAAGGGATGTCCCAAAAATCTAATAAAAAAATCTTTTTTTTTATATGAATTTTGTAGGTGTAGTTTGTATGTGACGAGTGGTGCAGTGGTTAAAGCTTCGGCGCTTGGACTGCAAGGTACTGGATACGAATCCGACTGGAGGCTGCATGCACATTTACCATTTTATTTTTTATCCAATTTTTTTTTTATTTCATCTACTTATCTATTTATATAGATAAAATCTTCGTCCGAATTACGATTTCAGTGCGAATAGTAGATTTTGACAGCTCCAAAAAAAGTTTTTTTCCTTTGCGATTTTAATATTAAATTTAATTTATTTTTGGTTTTGGTTATTTCATATTAGTTAAGTGGTTTGTGGTTTAGCATATAATATTAAAATAAGTGGTGGAATTTAGTGAAATAAGAGGTTGTGTGGTGTATGCCAATAACAATAAGAAAACAGTACTTTTTTGCGTACAATAGTACGTAATTTTTTTAGTGGTACAGAGTGTCCCAACACCGGACACCAGTTTTTTTTTTTGGTTTTTTTAATTTTTTTTTTATTCTGCGGAATTCTATTTTCGATCGGGATTTTTAAACGGTAAGTTCCCTTCGAAGATGTTCACTTTGTGAGGTTATCACATTTGTGATTGTGCGCACATCGATAATTGATTATGTAATTTTGGATTGTGTGATTAATTTTCCAGTATTATTTACAATGCCGCGAGCCAGAAGATCTAATCTTTCACCACGAAGCCGTAATGCAATTAGACTTCGGACTATTGCGAATCAATCCACTGCAGATGAACAAGAAATCACACGAGAAGTGCGCCGCGTTAGTATGGCCCGACTTCGCGCTTCACAAAGACAAGCACAAAGAGAGGCAGTACGTCAAATGGCTCAGTTGACAATGAGAAATCGTCGAGCTTATCGCACAGATCAACAACGAGATAATTTTCGATGCGCAAGAAGAAATCCTTCAAGTGTTGATTTGAATCGAATAGCGTTTCAATACGATTGCACAATTGACTACAACTCGCATCCTTTCGTTCGAATTGGCCCAATGGAGTTTGTGTGCGACCATTGCGGTGAATTGAAGTTCGCTGGAGAAACGCCTGGATTGTGCTGTCTCAGTGGCAAGGTGAGATTGCCATTATTGCCTGCACCACCTGAACTGTTGCGTTCATTGCTTCGTGGCGAGACACCAGAATCACGACATTTTCTATCCAACACTCAAAGATACAACGGATGTTTCCAAATGACTTCATTTGGAGCAGACATTATCGAAGAACGCGGATTCAATCCAACATTTAAGGTCATTTCTGCTCGAGAGAGTAAACATTCATTTTCTTTTGGTGATCAAAAATCTATAATTCTGACTTCGTCTTCGACTTTACAGATTCAAGGCCAAATTCACCACCGAATTGGGTCATTGCAACCGGTTGAAGATGGACAGCATAAATTCATCCAAATATACTTTATGGGCAATATGGAGGATCAACTTGATCGGCGCCAAACGATCAATACAGCAATGAAAAGGATAGTTCTGAAAGATTTGCAGCAACTACTCCATGAACATCATGCATTGGTTCGATTGTTTAAATCTGCGTTGGATCGCATGCCAAGTGACGACTGCAAAGTCATGATCAGAGCAGATAAACGACCCGCTGGAACACACGAACGCCAATTTAATGCTCCAACAATAAATGAAGTCGCAATTGTGATTGTTGGTGAAAGCGTGGAACCGCGCGATATTGTGCTTACACGTCGCGACACTGGACAACTGCAACGAATAAATGAAACACACCGTTCATACGATACATTGCAATACCCGCTGATGTTTTGGCAAGGAGACGATGGATATCACTTCAATATCAACATGATAAATCCATTGAGCGGTGAGTACTGATATCATAATTTAGATTATGACACTAATTTTACTGATTTCATTTCAGGTGAGGAAACTAACAAGAAGGTTAGCTCGATGAATTATTATGCATATCGTTTGATGATTCGTCAAAATGCTGACAACTATTTGCTGCGATTTCGTCGTTTGCTTCAGCAATATATCGTCGACATGTACGTCAAAATCGAAACAGAGCGCCTCATTTTCATTCGGTTGAACCAAGCTAAACTGCGTTCGGAGGAATATATCCATTTACGCGATGCAATCAGCACCGAAGGAGATGCAGCTAATGTTGGTCGATTGACTATTCTACCGGCGACGTACATTGGCAGCCCGCGTCATATGCATGAATATGCGCAAGATGCAATGACATATGTTCGTCATTACGGTTGTCCAGATTTATTCATCACTTTTACTTGCAATCCGAAATGGATAGAGATTGTTCAACTGTTGCTACCCGGGCAAATAACAAGTGATCGGCACGACATCATCGCACGTGTCTTCAAACAAAAAATCCGGTCGCTGATGAACTACATTGTTAGGCATTGCGTCTTTGGGGATACTCGATGTTGGATGTATTCAATTGAATGGCAGAAACGAGGCTTGCCGCATGCTCACATTCTTATTTGGTTAGCCGAAAAAATTCGACCAGACCAAATAGATGACATCATATGTGCCGAGATTCCTGATCCCGAAACCGATCCAGACCTGCATGATGTTGTAATTACGAACATGGTTCACGGTCCGTGTGGCTCCATCAATCCCCAATCACCGTGCATGGTCGACAACAAGTATTCCAAGCGTTATCCACGAAATTTAACCGCAGAGACTATCACTGGCAATGATGGTTATCCACTGTACCGGCGTCGATCAGCCGATGATAACGGTAGAACTATCACAACGATAGTGAGAGGAAATGAGTTCGTGGTCGACAACACTTGGATTGTTCCATATTCGCCACTTCTTTCCAAAACATTCAAGGCGCATTGCAACGTGGAGTACTGCAATTTAGTGAAGTCCATAAAATACATTTGTAAATATGTCACGAAAGGTAGCGATATGGCAGTTTTTGGTGTTCAAAATCCCAATACAAACGATGAAATCACGCATTATCAAGTTGGTCGATATGTGAGCTGCAATGAGGCGATTTGGCGTATATTCTCATTCCCTATTCATGAACGTCATCCCACTGTTGTACATTTGGCGGTGCATCTGGAGAATGGTCAACGAGTTTATTTCAACTCATCGAATGTTGCTCAACGTGCTGAGACACCTCCAGCAACAACATTGACCAGTTTCTTTTCGATTTGTCAAAGTGATCCGTTTGCACGAACATTGCTCTACTCTGAGATGCCACGTTATTACACTTGGAACGCCTCATCAAAAAAATTTCAACGTCGGAAGCAAGGCGATGAGGTTCCTGATCATCCAAATGTGCGTTCTACTGATGCTCTTGGTCGCATTTACACAGTTCATCCGAAGAATGACAAATGCTTCTACTTGCGGTTGTTGCTGGTGAATATTCGTGGGCCGACATCATTTGAATCACTTCGAACTGTCAATGGTGTAGTGTGCCCAACATTTCGTGCTGCATGTCAACAGCTCAACTTGCTTGAAAACGATACTCATTGGGACATGACAATCGCTGAATCAATTATTTCTGCAACTCCAAACCAGATACGCACATTATTTCGACATGCTTCCCATCAAATCCACGTGAACTATGGAGCAAGTACAAGAATGACATGTCAGAAGACATTCTACATCGAATTCGTGTCAGTTTCGGAAATCCCGATCTCGAGGTGAATGAGGAGATACATAACCAGGCTTTGCTTTTGATCGAAGACATGTGTTTTCGCATGTGCGGCAGTTTGTTAGTCAAATTAGGAATGCCAACGCCATGTCGTGGAATGAACGACGCTTTCAATCGAGAATTGGAACGTGAACATGAATATGATCGAGATGCATTGAACCAATCAGTTCGAACCAATGTACCACTGTTGAACCTCCAACAGAAAGGAGTGTACGATACGTTAATGAAGGCAATTCATGATGGAAATGGTGGATTATTTTTCCTCGATGCGCCCGGTGGAACTGGGAAGACATTCCTCATGTCATTGATTTTGGCCACTGTTCGTGCGAGATCCGATATTGCTGTAGCAGTTGCTTCTTCTGGGATAGCGGCCACATTGCTAGAAGGATGCCGAACAGCTCATTCAGCGTTGAAATTACCGTTAAACCTTCAATCGGCTGAAAACCCGACATGCAACATTGCAAAACACTCAGCAATGGCGAAAGTTTTGGTAGCAAGTAAAATCATCATCTGGGATGAATGTACAATGGCGCACAAACGCGCATTGGAAGCACTCGATAGAACTATGACAGATCTACGCAATGACTCAAGATGTTTTGGAGGCGCAATGATTCTACTTTCTGGCGATTTCCGTCAAACAATACCAGTTATTCCAAGATCGACCGCTGCTGATGAAATAAACGCTTGCCTCAAATCATCGACTGTGTGGTGTTATGTGAAGAAACTTCAGCTGACGACAAACATGCGAGTTGCATTGTTAAACGATCCATCTGCCGAAGAATTCTCCAAGCAATTGCTAACTATCGGTAATGGCCGTGTTCCGGTCGACAAATCGAACGGATTGATTTCGTTTCCTCAGAACTTTTGCATTTTTGTCTCAACGAAGGACGAGCTCATCAACAAAGTGTTCCCGAACATCATTACTAACCACAAAAATCACAATTGGGTGAGTGAACGAGTAATTCTTGCGGCAAAGAACAAAGATGTGGATCACTTAAATTTTACAATTCAAAATCTAATCGTCGGTCCACTTCATTCCTTCAAATCTATTGACTGTGTGACAAACGAAGACGAAGCAACCAACTATCCAACTGAATTTTTAAACTCATTGGATCTACCTGGCTTGCCACCGCACAATTTACAACTAATAGTTGGCTCGATAATCATCATGCTACGAAACCTGAATCAACCAAAACTATGTAACGGAACGCGTTTGGTGGTGAGAAAACTCATGGGCAATGTAATTCACGCGACGATACTTCAAGGGAAGTTCAAAGGTGAGGAAGTTCTCATTCCGAGAATTCCGATGATCCCAACCGATATGCCATTCGAGTTTAAACGAATTCAATTTCCGATTCGTCTTGCATTCGCCATGACGATCAACAAATCACAAGGCCAATCCTTGAGTGTTTGTGGCCTGAATCTAGAAAATGAATGTTTCTCTCACGGCCAATTGTACGTAGCATGTTCACGTGTCGGTAAACCATCCGCTTTATTCGTTCTCGCACCTAACAATAAAACAAAAAATGTCGTATATCACAAGGTGCTACAATGAAGGGACTCGACTCCATTGCAACTCACCCAGCAAATAGTTTAAAAGAAAGTAGTGCAATAATGCTACGCGAACCATTTCTATTCAATTCAATAAAACGAAAGCCTTGCTGCCACGTGAATTACATTCATTTCAATGTAATTAAAATATATTTCATTTTGGTTTTTGTAATTTCATTGAATTTAATTAATTTGGATTATTCATTTAATTTATTTAATCTTAATAAAAAACTCAATTTTATTAAGCTAATAACTTTAAAAAACATTTATTGATTTTGAGGCGGTACGAAGGCGGTGATTTCGTAAAAAATTTCAAATACGTTACTAATTTGGTTACCAAAGAATATTCGATTAATTACCAAGTCTACATAGGACATATTTATCCCATACTCAAAGGAACTTTACCATTCCTCAAACAATCACCATGAAACATGGTATGCAGAATTGGATTGCCACTCCAGCATAATGCTTAATTAAACTAGGCCATCTCTCAACAAATGATGGTCAAATTCGGTGTGCGAAGCTGTATTTGAACGAAACCTTGGGATTCGGCAACAACGAACGGAATCATGCCGTTATCGGTTAGGAATCATGCCGTTATCTCAAATTTAGTTTGTAGAGCTGGGCCAGGGTTCTAATAAACTAAGAACCAATCAACCTGCATCGGTACAAAAACGCGTCCCTCCGATGAAGCCCCACAGCCCGACAACTCCGAACCGAACTCGGCCACACCACCACTCCAGCCACCGCCAAATCACGCACGCAGAACTTAGTTAAATCTCCACCAAGTTCCGCATACGTGACCCGACAATAGCCGTAACAGGCAAACAGCCAAGATCCAATCAGAATGGTCAAACTGCAGAATCCCACCAAAAAGACACGTCAAAATCCCGAAACAGATTTAAAAGAAGTTCTAGAGTTCGATTTTAATTACATAAATTATAAACCAATTAAATAAACATTATAATAAAAATATATGTATACATTATATATCTCATACATGAACTTAAATTACATTGGGTGAATCCACACGAGGACTCAGATTTCAGGCTACCACCAGATTACAATCTGTGAAGAAAATGAATACAATTATGAGCCCCTGTCGAAGTGCAGAACTGATGGGCCGAACCATATTACATGCCAGCTATAGGGTGGCATGGAGCTATGCAATGTGCACATGGTTACGAAAATAGCAGTACGTTCTCGTGACGTGAAAAGCGACCTGCGAGAGAGTTTCGGCCCCAGAACGGATTGCAAAGATTAAATAATAATAAAAAATAAAAATAATAATAATTAAGGGAAACGACGCGTTTATTACTTTTACCTCGGTGCCGGTTTATAAATTTTGAAAAGGTGGAAACCTTAATTAGGTTGAATTATTGAAATCAAATGAGATAACTGCAGTGGACATAATTCAATTCTGAGAAAAATGGGTGATTTAAAGAAAATTTGGTGATTTTGTTGAGAACCATGTCAGCTAGAAAAACTAATCAGCGCTTCCCATCAACGCTCCCCCAGAGGTGGGGACAATTTATAGAATTCTGTATTCTGACCAAATATATTAAGAATTCTAAGGTCAGTTAAAATATCCCTAGAAATCCAAATACAACCTCAGGTATATGGAGTGTTAGCTGGATTTTCAACCAATCCCATTTCATTTCAACTGATTGATTAACTGATTGGAATATGTGACCAAACCTAAGTAAGATTCCCGCTTGACGCCGGACCCAACCACACGCTCTTGTACATATAACAAGATGGAGTAACAGGAAAGGTGAATTAATTATTATGTAAATTGACCCGGTTTCAGACACCTTAGTAGTCAATAGTTAGTAAATTGTTAGTTGAAATTTAATGTAAGACGGTTAGTACAAGATAACACAATTATTTAATATATTATGGAATAATACCCAGCAATCAGAATCATAAAAATATATTAAATTATCGGAAATATAACTTATACTATTTCCAGTGATCGTTTTTACTATTAGGAATACTAATAAAAAGTGATAAATATTGAAGTTTGAATAATAAAATTAAAGCAGTTAAATGTAATGATTCGTATTAATTAATCCAACTCAATTATCCTGATAAATATTAAATAAAATTAATTGAATTCAAACTACCAAACAATTAGTACAATATAATAGTACTCGTCACTGCCGTCATCTGGAAATCCAGCTAAAATCTAAATATAAAGACTAAAACCACATTTACACGATAACTTCTTTAATAGTATAATAGTATTTTACTAATAAAGTATTTTTCTCGTTCAGTTCACACCATAGTGGTGTGAACACATTATAATAGATTATTACTCATATATTTCATTAAAATTTAAAAAAGAAACAGTTATATTTTATCACAATAAACAAGAAAAATCAGAAGAATGACTAAAATGACATTTCGTATCTAAAAAATATTATATAGTATCGTTCTCACCGCAAACATTATACCAATACTTATTAGATACATAGAACACTTTAGTTGCAAAAAAGTATGTAATAAAGTAGCAAAGTATTTTACTTTAAGTTTACATCGTTATACTTTTATGATACATACTCTTATACTACTGGAATAAACGTGGTATAATTAGAATAAAAATTATAATTTCAGGAACTTCAACTCTTTCTAAATACTAAACAAAGTAAAACATTAAATCATATATTTACAATTATTAATAAGTAATAGGTAAAAGTATTTCACTTTTACCGAATAAAACCTGTCAAAATATAAAAAATATAATAAATAAAATATAATTCAGTAATAATTAGATCAACTTTTAAATAAATCGTGATAAATATAAATAAACTTAGATCTCGGCGTAATTAAGACTTAAACCAGAATTATTTTCCCCAGCAAAACAAATTTTGAATCAAACCATAATTAAAACCACTATGCAGGCCTGCACACAAAATCTTGATTAGTTAATTTAAAATAATGTTAAAGTAGACATGACATGAAATTTACCGTAAACCGAAAAGAAAATAAATTGGTAAAGTTAAATAATCAGTTAGTAAACAAATTTATAAATACAATACTAAAGTTATGTCTTAACGATTAATCAATTACCCAAAGCCGTGACAATTCGCGATGAAATCTCAAGTTCTTTTTTTTAATAAAACCTGAAAATACTATCGATTATCATTTCGCTGGCTTTGTCAAAATATATAAATATAATATAAAAATAATAATAATAATAATAATAGCAACAAGACACAATATACTTTACAAGGATATAAATTACGGACTTGTTACTGTAAAGTAAAGGTTCTACAAATTTTATTTTATTTTATTTCCATACTTTATGTCATGCCTATCATGCTTAACTTCGTTTTTTTACGAACATATTCTCTTCATTTACACACAATACTATCAGTGCCTATGTATGTGTATACGGCCGTCTTTCATTATATACGCTTTGTATGTATGCAGGCCCAAATAATGTAAACACGAAAAAACACTTTCATACGAATGCTATGAAAATTTTCTATTCAATATTTTTTTTTTTGACTTTATTTATCTATATCTCGTAATTGCGGCAAAAAATTAAATTTTCATTCCCCTGAGCACGAACTTTGTTTATTTTTCATTATTTTTGGTAAATTGTTTTTTAATTTTAAGATAGATTTCATTTAGAATTTTACCATTTTCCGGCATGCTGCCTTTTATTTGTTGAACATCGTATAACACACGATTCAAATTATGTGTGTATGGAAGAAGAGTATTCAACAATCAACCATAGTGCCTATGTTTGTACATAAACGCAGTGATTGTTGAATACTCTTCTTCCATACACACAAACTTTGAATCGTGTGTTATACGACGTTCAACAAATAAAAGGCAGCATGCCGGAAAATGGTAAAATTCTAAATGAAATCTATCTTAAAATTAAAAAACAATTTACCAAAAATAATGAAAAATAAACAAAGTTCGTGCTCAGGGGAATGAAAATTTAATTGTTTGCCGCAATTACGAGATATAGATAAATCAATGCCTCCTAAACTACAGGCCTCTTACTACTCTCATTTTTTGCACATGACGTCAATTTATGTCTAAACTGAGACTGCGCATTAATAATATTAAGATATTTACACTAACAAAACAACTAGAGAAAGCAACAACAATGTAGACATAGCGTGTCGTCATCATTTGGTGTATGCGGCCTGTAGTTTAGGAGGCATTGGATAAATAAAGTCAAAAAAAAAATATTGAACAGAAAATTTTCATAGCATTCGTATGAAAGTGTTTTTTCGTGTTTACATTATTTGGGCCTGCATACATATAAACCGTATTTTTTATATTTTTCTTCTACTTGGCCGTATACATACACGCAGTGCTATGATAGTCGAACGAGAATTGTGTGTGGGTGTGTGTGGTGTGGGTGTATGTTCCACAATATAACCTGCAGAATGCATTCGTGCCGGTCACACACACACACACACACGCCACAAACAAAACAACAAAACTTTTAACAAGGATATCAAATACACGCACAAACAAAAACACAAAATTAAGAAATCCTCTGCCGCTCAAACCATATGCGACTAACACACTATGCTAATTACGAGTATTAAGTATACTGGTGCATACAATATCTTAAATTTTTTGGAATACAAATTATGTAATACAAAAATATGTATTAAAACAATGAAAAAAATGATAAAACACTTAGCTTCAGCATCCTTTGAAATCCAAAAAGTCCTATACATATTGAAAAATTACACACAATGTGTACGATGTACTTAAACAACGGTATTAAAATACATATAAACGAAATTGTTATATACATATTCTACGCCATTGCAAGCGCATCACACACAAATTATAATAACTATTCAATATGTATTTTTCATATACTATTCTTTTCATTATACTTAAACACAAATTATTATTAATATGTATTATTATTATTTATTTATGTGTGCACATATATTAATAATTAATTAATTAATTTAAACACACTTTAAATTATTTACCTATTTATATAGAGGAGGGACAAAAAACACGTCTTTCCTCTACGACGTTCAATCGCCGACTCCAAAAAAAAAAAATTTAATATGTGAGGTTATGTTAAAATATTTTTTTTAACTTGTAGGCCAAATAGACAAAAAAAAAATACTAATGTACAGAAGTTAAAACTATTGGTTGAGTTTTTGGAGAAATATCGTCACCTGACAACGGCGACTCCATAAATATCGTCTGATAGACGAGTGACAGCAAACAACTTATGGCAAACCCAATCTGTTATTTTAAATGCCGCCGGTCCTCCAATAAATAGTGCAGAAATGTGGAAAAAAGTAAGCTTTATATTTCGCATTTAATTATTCTAAACCATTTATTTATTTATCAACTTCTAGGTGTGGAAGGACCGGACTGGAAAAATAAATTGAGAAGCAAAGTAGTTTCAAATAATCAGGTTCGTACAGGGACAGACGGTGGGCCCTCGACTGAATTTTATTTCAATGATTTAGAGGAAAGAGTATTTGAAAGAATTAACGTGCGGGAACCAGTTGAAGGGGAAGGTTGAAGTTTTGGGGTCCCAAAAAGAAGGTTCACTTAATCAGTCAACAAAGGGGAGCATTGATATGCATCACGAACTAACAGATGAAATGCCGTCGATTGACACTCAACAACATTCCGGTACTAACATTCTGGTGTCAGATTCCACAAATAGGGTTCAAAACACCAATCAGCAACAGCCACTAAGGTCTAGCCGAAAGAGCCCTATGTCAAAGAAATCTCTTTTAGACAAACAAATCGCAATCCAGGAAAAAGCGATGAGAAACATAAATTTAAAATTGGCTAAAATTTGCAAACAGAATGAGGAGCACAACAAATATTTAAAAAAAAAAATATTATTTAAAATGGCTCAAGTTTAAATACTTGAAAAAGCGTAACTGTCGAGTTAATAATATGACAATTAATTAAAAAATGTACTAATAACTAATGAACACATAAACCTGTGATGAATTGTGATGAATTACTGTTAATTTAATGAAATAATTAATGTAATTGAAATTTATTGTGATTACTTTGAAGTACCTATTAAAATATGTATAAAGGCGGTGATACATGTACAGATTTTGCCTTTAAGGCATAAAAAATATGCGCGCTGATTGGTTAAAAGTCGGCCATCTTGAATCGCCTTATAGGGAAAAATTTTAAATTGAACATTTCTCAATTTTTTATAAGGCAAATTTGTCTTTTGTATTATTAATTTTAAGCAGGCTGAAATATAAAAAATACAATATAGCTTTTTTGTTTATCAAAATAAAAGTTTATTTGTCCTTTCAAATGAAAACCGAATTTTATTTAAATTTAATTCATATAAAAGCAATTTTAATTTGGTCTCGAATTCTGCGCGCCTCGTTTTGATGTGGTGTGTTTAATGCTGGTGTTGTGAAATTTGCATCTGAGAAATCATTTGTATCCGAAGATTTTCCACATCTTCATCAGGTTCAATTGAAAAATGAATCAGCACATTGTGTAGCATGCTATACATACTCGTACATTAACTATTTGGCAAACTTTTTTTTAGAGTGTAGCGTAATTCGCGAGCGGATAAGAAGCATCGAAATCTCAACTTGAGCAACCCGATCAACCGCATTCCTAGTTTGCGAGTGTGCCTTATTGAACCGCGACTTCGCGCTTACCCCGATATGGCGTAATAATCCACGGTTCAAGTGGATAACCCGAGTCTCCTGAAAAAAATTTAAGTATGCGAGTGCTAATATGAGAATATGATTATAATAATGAATTTCCTTAGTGTATCTAACAACCATGAGTTCTTGTCGCTATTCCATTTTTCCATTAAATACGCTCTCTCGGCTGACAAATTCCAAATCATAGAGTCATGAGAAGAATCCGCATGTCTGACATTGACAAGTAATATAGTAATATAGTAATAATCTACAAGTAATATAGAGTTATGTAACAAACATTTACGTTTCATAATGGAGTTTACTTACACTCATAGCGTTGACTACATGATATCTGTTCCAACTGTAATACAAGTATTCGTTGTATCTTGGTCTTATTATTTTAATTTGTTACCCGTCAATACAGCCAACGACTCCAGGAATTCCACTTTTCTCGTAAACGCTGCTTTTATTTCTGCCTTTTCATTTTCTGACATCTTGAGGCTTATCCATTTCTCTCAAAGAGTATTTTCCATGATATCAAGTGTTTCTGATATTGCTTTAAATATGGTGGTGAGAGTCAAGTGACAAAGTATTTTTGGTATTAAAAATATAATATTTTATTAATATTTTTACATTAAAATAATTAATTTATATTTTTCATGTCAGAAATAAAGCAAAAATTACCACAACTCAACAATTTATCAAACTTGTTGAAGAAATGGAAAGATTATGGTCACCTAGCCTAGAGGATATAAAAAATGTCATGTTGAAATTTTATATACTTTGAATTTTTTAAGTACTCACAACCATTGTGTTTAGACTATAATAACCTTATAAATTTGGTCGAACACATACAAAAATATCTTTTCATGAAAATTATTTGTAAACAACTAAAACTTTTTGACATTACTATATGGTTTCCATAACAACGACAAATAACAAGCTCTAAAAAATACAAGAATCACAATACCAATTTTGAACTCGGGTGACTTAGATAGTCACGGCGAGTGGTGTGGTGAGGCGAAAATCATAATAGACACATTACTTGTACTATGTTGGGATATTCCGAGATATAAATCTTGTCCGACACTTTTCTAATAGCTGCCCTGAGCTAGAAAACGAAGTGTTGCAGTAAATTTTATAAGCGGTGGTATTCCAGCCCAGCGAAATTTGTTATTTTGTACTTTGCTTCGATTTCATGGAATACGTAATTAAATGCCTCTTTTGAAAAGCGAAATAACCTTTTAAATCTAAAATAAATGTTTTAACATTTTTTTTCGGCTTTTCGGACAAATTATTATTTTAATGGACACCATAACATACAATGTTTACGACAGTTTTAGTCGCAGAAAAACAAAGAGGCCATTTACTAACAATATTTCTACCACAAAAGTAGAAAAGATGCACTCCCCTCTCCCACCTTTAACCCCAGGGCACTTGTGTACACAAAGATACATAAACCCTTACAAAAATGAGAACTCCCTTAGGCTAATGGGCCAACTATAGATGGAATAAAAAAAAATAACGTAAAAAACGAAGACCAAAAATTATTATTCCAATTTGACTTTTCGGCTATAGATTACTTAAAATATTACAATAAGATCATTCATATATTTCATATAATATTTTTTTGATGTATTTCCTAAAATCTTGAGTGAAACTACAATAGATTTGTGTATAAAAGTATTACATATCAACAAATATGTGTTTAAAATTATAAAAAATATTTATATGCGGCTTAAATTACCGAAATTCGACAAATTGTTTTTTTTAGGTTAGGTTATAGCAATTTCTTTCCAAAAAAAAATTGATTTATAAATCATAAAAATTGATTTGAGATCAAAAAATTTAGATCGAAATACCGTTGCACGTTCTTTCCAACTAAAAAAATTGATTTTTTTTTTTTTTGATCGCAATCAATTTTGAAAAATATCAAGATTTCTTTAGATTTTTTTTTGACGTTTACAAACACATAAATATGTTCACGTCAAAAATATAAACATAAACACTTCAAAAAATATAAACGTAAACATTATAACTTTTTTACTAGTTGGCCATGAGAATTTGACATACGAGATAATTTTATTTTTCGAAATAATTTTATTGTTTCGTTTTCACTGTGTGAAAACACAAATAATTGTGTTGATAATTTGTTGACAATAAACTGTCAACATAAAATTTTTGAAAATCAAATGTCAATTTATCACAGATACACTACCAAAAAAAAATCAATCGTGTATCGTGTTCTTTGACATAAAAATAAATCAATTTATTTTTTATTTTTGAAAAGAACTTGCTATTAGGTTTCAGTAGTTGACACTTAGCCCATTTTTGGCTCATTTTGATACCACGCATTCACGCCACATCATTAACCCATTCACCTATTCACCTACTCACACAACTACAGTATACCACCTGCACATTGCAGGCTCCATGTTAACCTGTACATTGACATGGACGGTGGGTAGGCGCTGAATTCTGCATCAGAGGGTCTTAGTTGTGTTTATTGACATCACCGATCATAATCGATGATGAAAATTCGATTTGCATCGTAGGAGGACGTAAGAGGACGGAAGAGGACGTAGGAGGACGTCGTATGAGGACGTCGTGGGAGAACGTAGGAGGACGTAAGTGGACGTAGGAGTACGTAGGAGAACGTAGAATTACGAAGGAGGACTAGGAGGACGTAAGAGGACGTAGGAGGACGTAGGAGTACGTAGGAGAAAGTAGAATTACGAAGGAGGACGTATGAGGACGTAGAATTACGAAGGAGGACTAGGAGGACGTAAGAGGATGTAGGAGGACGTATGAGGACGTAGAAGAATGTAGGAGTACGTCGGAGAACGTAGAATTACGATGGGGAACTAGGAGGACGTAGGAGGACGTAGGAGGACGTATGAGGACGTAGGAGGACGTAGGAGGACGTAGGAGGACGTAGGAGGACGTATGAGGACGTATGAGGACGTAGAAGGATGTAGAAGGAAGTAGGAGGACGTCGTAGGAGGACGTAGGAGAACTTATGAGGATGTAGGAGGATATCGCAGGAAGACGTAAGGAGAACGTAGGAGGACTAATAGGACGTAGGAGGATGTAGGAGGACGTAGCAGGACGTAGGAGGAAGTAGGAGGACGTATAAAAACGTAAGAAGACGTAGGAGGACGAAACTTATGTGCCATAAAATTTTTATAAAAAAAAAATATTTCCCACTTAACTTTCTTTCGAAAAAACTTACACCAAACTTATTCCTTCAGAAAGCCAGCAAAATATAATTTAGACAAAAAATGCTATGAAAAAAAATGTAATTCTCTATTTCCAAGAAAAGCCAGAATAGGTCCACAGTATAGGAATTATGCGCTAGCATAGTATGAAAAATTTCAGATAGAATAGATGCTATAACTATAACGTTGGCTTTATAAAACCCTGTACTCAACAGTGAATAAATATTATATAAGCAATAAAAATATTATATTATTATTTTAAATTGTTCAATAAATGGATGAAACAATAGGCAAACAATTAGTTTAGTTTATTTCTGCTAAATTTCAATTTACGCTATAAATGATCGAAGAAACAGCTATGTCAAATATTGAAATTTTGAACCCAATCAGAATGTGTAAGTTTTTGATGATTGTTTGTTAATATTTTGTATGCTATAAAATTTAATGATTTTTCGGTTGATCAAGCAAAGTGTTCAGTTCTATCAATTTTAGTCAACCCTTTTGTTCGAAATATAGTAATTAAGTCTGTTAATATATCAGAAAAGCAACACACTCAAATTATCTGTTCGAGATATAAATGATACACAAATTAACATGTAATGTATCTACAATAAATTTATTTAAAACGCTAGCAGACATCCACAAATTATGTCTAACATGTACACGATTATAACCACAAAAATTCAACACAACCTTCGACAGTTTATTCTAAATTCGCCGGCTTTATGCTTAAAGTCCGCCGGGGCTAGAATTTATGATGATGTTGATGTTCTAATTCATGATGTTCATCGTGATGACCGCTAAACGAAATATGATGTTCCTCCTTTTTATCATGCTTATGTTCATGTTCCTCGACTTTAATTTCAGGATGATCATGATTATAATGATGATGGACGTGTTCGTGTTCAACTTCTTCTTTATGAACTACAACTGGCTTATGAATTTCTTGCTTAATAATTTTCTCCTCTTTAATCACCGTTGGCTTATGATGATGATGTATATTTTTTGTAACTGTATGTGTATGCTTGTGTTTCTTGATAACTACAGGTACATGTATTTTCACTTTCTTATTTTTGTGATGATGGACACCGGCTTCGACAAACACCAGAATACAAAGTACAATCCCAAACAACTTAAACATAAACAAAAAATTATTTAGGATAACCGGTCAAAATTATAAAATCAAATACATTTTGGAGATGCTTACCGCAATTTTGGTATCCATTTTACTTAGGGTATCACAATAGATGCGATGCGTTGTTATGAAAGAAAGTGTAACTTCTTTATGATTTAATTCATTAATGGAATTATGTTTTTATATGAAAAGTATAATGGAATTCCCCCGATTGTGCTATCATCGTTGTTGGTGCGTAACATTTTTGATTTGTTTCAAAGAAAATGAATGATTTTCCTTTCTATACCACTTAAAGTGCTTGCGCGATGTTATTAACCCAAGAGAAATGTTGTTATGGGTTGGTATTTGCAGTACGGTTCGTGTCCAATACATAAACATTGTATATCATAATTCTGCGCGCGTTTTCTACTACTTTATTGTTGTTAATTTACTTTTGTAGTTGCGTGCATATAAATGCATTCATTTTATTAAGTATTTAATATAAATTTACGTTAATTGAGGAAATTGTTTAAAATATAAAAAGTGATTTTCCTGGATAACGCGCGAAACTTAAATGCAGATACTAAATATATTTATGCATAACTGAGCACTGCTCTACTATTGTTGTTGTTACCTTCCGCTAGCTATAATGCTAATTTAAACGGTGTTACCATTTTGAGCCAGCTACATATCTCGATGATCAAGCGGTTGCCTGGCTTCATCATTTGGGTGATGCTGAGCGTCTTTTCATACATCAAAGTTATTCCATGTAGTAAACGGCCAATATTTCTTACCACACGCAATTGGTTTATTTTTCCATTTGTGTAGTCAACTTGTTTCGATTTTATTTTATTAGTTGCTAATTTTGTTCATCACCCAATGGAAAATGTACCAAGTTTTGTATTTTGAGTAAATGAAGTATCGCTCGTGTACAGAAGCTAATGGGCTGATACTAAGATCTTTTTATATGTTGCCTCTTAAACTACAGTGAAATTCGCTTATAACGACATTGAGGATGTCATTTAAATCCGTCGTTATAACCGAAAGTCGTAATATGCGAATTGCGTTTAAATTTCAAGCCAAAAAGATCTACATCTACAGATCTAATAATACAATTATTACAGTACTAAGTTTATTTAGATAAATATTAAATACATATTCAATAAGAAAACCGTTTAAGTGAAAGAAATTAGATGTATATACAAATTTTAGATTTAAATTAAAATTCACAGCTCCGCTAGATATACATAATATGTATGTATATCACTTAAAAACAAAGAGTATAAAATTCAAAATTTAATATATGATACATAAATTCATGCATGTTGATTACGTTTCGATTATTTAAAAATCTTTAGTGAAATGATATCGAAATTATTGTACATAATTTCTAATCTTATTGGTTATTTCATACTCCAATAATGAGATACTCAGGCATAGTAGTTTGCTTCCAACATTTGGTGTTTATGTATTTCTGTTCAAATTTACGCTCTATAGAAAGGACAGAATTTGTTAGTTCCTGGGACCAGTTGCTAAACTGTACAAACATTTTGACCGTGGTCAAAGCGTCGTACGCGTCGGTAGGGGGAGAATAATTGTTGGGTGAGAAAACTCTATGATATCGTAAGCCTCATCTTCAATATCATGTTCGTTATTATTAGACGAATCAATCATCTCATCGGCGATATCTTTTAAGGTGGGTTCTTCATCAGTAAGTAGAAAATTATCAGCCATGACAAAATCATCCCAATTTTCTTCAGCCCTCCTTACATTGGTTGTTAAGGATGAATAAAACTTGCCCCATTCGATAAGTGGAATATCTTTTATAAAAACATATGTATTATGTTTTTTTTTTATCACTTTCAGTCGTAATATGCGAACAATCTATACAATTTTTTCTGTATATTTGGTCGTTATATCAGAATCGTCGTAATAAGCGAGGTCGTTTTAAGCGAATATTATCTAATAGAAAAATGCAACAGATCAATCTTTACTTTGAATTTGTGTCGCTATAAACGAAATGTCGTTATAACCGAGGGCGTTATAAATGAATTACACTGTATTTTGAAATCGACATTTGTGTATAAGGATTAGTTCTTTTCATTCAATCATAGGTCTCTTTCATATTAATATAGGAGTCTCAAATAATTGTGACCTAACAGGTAGTAGTGATATTTCCCTGTTAGGTGGTTTTCATGGTATCATATTAACTTCCGCGAACATCGGTAATCTTGTTACTTATTTAATCTTGCAGACTACGTTGTTTGGAGTGATTAAATATTAATTGACTGTTGAAGGAAGCTGTTTAAGGATTTTAATGGTATGAGGAAAAAAGTCTCAAATCAAATCAGTTATTGTCTAAATAATGTCCTTTTTTTGATTGATTGATTGATTGGAATGTGCGACCAAACCTAAGTAAGATTCCCGGTTGACGCCGGGCCCATCCGCACACTCTTTTACATATAACAAGATGGAAGGATAGGAAAGGTTAGTTAATTATTATGGAAATTGACCCGGTTTCAGACACCTAAGTAGTCAATAGTTAGTAAATTGTAAGTTGAAATGTAATATAAGACGGTTAGCACGAGACAACACAATTATTTTTGATTATTTTGGATATATTCAGCAATCAGCATCCTAAAAGAAATTGATTATTATAATTAAAATTTATAATTAATTAAGTTGCAGTAAATTTCCTGAAATAAAATGTCATTATTATGAATTAAATTATATTGATTAGAATGTACGGCCAAGATCAAGCAAGGATCCCGGACACGCCGGGGCAATCGTACACCCCCCCCCCCCCTACATACAACAAGATGGAGTAATAGGAAAGGTTGTAAGGTCGTCAAGGTAGTCAAGCACAAGACGGCACAATTATTTTTGTTCTTCGGGAAACAAACAATCAGCAAGCAACATCCTAAAAAGTAATTGGTCAATTAGTAAATGTCCTGCACAAAATTTCATTACTATGAGTGATGAAATTACATTTAATACCACTTCCCCACATCAACCCACAACAACGCGACGCCAGGCCCTCCACACACCTTTACTATAGCATTTAATTGATAATCAATAATGTTGGCATCTTAATGGTACGAGTAAGTTTCCTGAAATAAAATGTCATTATTATTCGTTAGAGAATCATTATTTTGTACGATACACCTAAATTATTCTTGAATAAAATAAATGTAATGCAATGTAATGATTATTATAACTAAATTAATTATAACTCGGTTGTCGTAAAACAAATAAAATAAAATAAATCAAATCCAAATATTGTAGTATCAAACGGATGGATCCCCTCTTCAACGAATAACCCTACAATCCCTAAAAAACCAATATGTTTATTAATAAAAATAAAAATGAAACAAAGACATCTGGTTTCAAAAATAGTGAATCTGGAATCTATAAGGAGTATTTATTCCTCGACGCTTACAAAATAATAAAGCTGCAAATAATAAAAATGTAGTCATTACGGCTTCAAAATTCTTCTGTAATCAAAAATGTTCATTAGAACTAAATAAATTAGCTTAATCAGGAACTGCAATGAATAATATAGTATTAATAATAAACACCTGATAAAGGGGTACCGAACTAAAAAAGTTCGAATCAAGAAAGTTCTCCAAAAATGAAACAAAAAAGTTGATTTTTGTATGAACACCAGCGTCTTATTTTAATTCATATTTTTAACTTAAAATTATGAATTAAAAAAGCGATTTAGAAAAAGGAGAAAACTCAGAAATGAATTAACAAAGGCTTATACTATTTCATTTTTAAAACACGTACCCTAACTCACCTTCAAAATGAATTAAAAAAGGCACATTCTATTTAAAATTTAAATTTAAATTCCAAAAAATTTTCATTAATGAAAATAATAGTTGCATGGATTTACATTGATTAGTTATAAAGTATAAATATAAATAAAAAAGGCTTATATTATTTAGTTCTATAAACATTTATATTAATTCATTTTAAAAATGAATCAAGAAATGCCCCGCCCATTTCTTCTTCAACTCCGATTTTAATTCATCCCCAAAGCGAATCAAAAACACTTATTTTAATTCAGAAAAAAACCCTTCAATTCGGACCCCTTTAATTCATGCAGCCCCTGATAAACCTTGATAACTCTAAATTGCTCATCAAATAAAACATAATAAATATAACAATTTAATACTCAAACGGTGAATAATTGGAGGTAGGAATTAGTAAAATTTGTTAATTTCTGAAATCAAAATGTGGAAAGAATCATTTTCATAAATAATCTTAGTAAAATGTACCAAGAAAAATATGTAATGTAGATCCAGGAGTGCTCGCTAACCGCTTCTCTAAAATAAAAAAACCAACACACTGCAACCCATAAAGTTATTTCCCAATCCAAATAGATGAAAACTCAGCGATCGCCCGTTAACATCAATATAAAAGAAAATTTATCGCAATACACATCCACCGGCCTGTGTAAATTGATCACACAAAATGAAATGAAAAAGCAAAAAAATCAATGATTGAATTGTTTTTTTTCATATAGAAGAATATTTACACTACCAAGCACAAAAAGTAAAAATATAATAATTATGTAATGACATAAATAAAACAAAATGAAAACAAAAGTCCTAGCTTGTATATTTTTCGTTCGTAATCAATACATACACATCCATACAAAGCACAGCCGAAAGAATATAACAAGCTTTGTATATACATTGCAAAACCACATTTTCGGTGGTATTGAAATGTACATTATATCCCGCTATACACCTCCAATACTAATTTCCATACAAAATATAATGTACGTCGTACGAGTAAACATGCCACACGTAAAAAAAAATGCGGCATTTTTCTTCGTTTCTTTCCCCGTTTACCTATGATACAAGTTTTAATTGCGACTTAACAAATTTTCTGTTCTACCACACAACTCAAACATAAATGAAATAAAAAATATTTCAAGGACATTTTTGACTCATTTTAGTTAAAATTTTATTTAAGAGAGAGCAGAACAAAACATTGGTAGAAAAAAAATGCCAAAATACAAAATATGCTCGTGTGGCTTGGGACAATAAATATAAAAAACAAAAGTTAGAATTCAAAAGTACCAACGAAAAACAATCGTCGCAAAACGAACAACAAAAATTGTTATCGAGTGTAACAAAACAGAATAACAGAATTGAAAAACACTTTCTGGCACAAACAATACTCAAACAATACTACCACCATGAGAATATTAGTACTCCTTTATGAGTTATAGAATACAGTAACCATTTTATTATATACTTAACATTTATTTGGAAAAATATATTATGTTAATAATTAATATGTATTAAAGCGTGTTAAAACAATGGAAAAAATGAGAAAACACTTATCTTATTCCTCCTCTGGAATCATAAAAGTCCTATACATATTGAAAAATTACATACATACAATGATAAATGATGCATTCAACAACGGTATCAAAATACATATAAACGAAATTGTAATATACATATTCTTCGCCATTGCAAGCGCATCACACACAAATTAATATAATATAACTATTCAATATGTATCTTATTACGGCTTCAAACTTCTTTAAATCACAAAATATATTATTTATGTCTATGAACACTTAGATATATATTCACGTCGATTATAGAACTCGCCGGACCCACTGTGGCAGGAGTCCAAACTCCACACAAAAAAAATTAAAATCATTAATTTGAATCAAAGTTGCGTTGAAAAACAGGTTTATTTTCATATAATTCATTCTGTTTTTACGATTCGCAAACCATTCGTAATGTTTTAGCTGCGGATTTCGAACGAATGTTTTTGTTTGATTTGCGTAAAAACAAAACCAGTTTTACATACAACCCTGATCGAAATTCATGATTTTAACTCTCTTTTACATGGAGTTTGGACTCCCGCCGCAGTAAATCCGGCGAGTTCTATAATCGACGTGATTATTTAATTAATTAGTTAATTAAAACACATTTATTTATTTTTAATTATTTAGAGGAGAGACAAAAAACACGTCTTTCCTCTACGATGTTCAATCGCCGACCAGGGAACTGGGGAAAGCATTGTCTAAATAATGTCCTTTTATACATTAATTAGAATAATTAAACATAATTTAAATTTCGTAATTTGAGGTTTTCTCATTGAAGATGCCTAGTTCGCCGAAGTCCACACTTTGTTTTAAATTCAAAATACCATAATTCCACATTTGTATTTCCCCCCAGGGCAGTGATTTGCATTTGCATTATACCCAAAATATTAAATTTCGTAATTTCAACTTTTCCTTTGCATTAAAAAGAAAATTTGAAATTTTCGCAATTTAATATTTTCTAAAGCCCCCCCCCCCCCCTGCCTCCCCTTTTGAAACATTTACTGGAAAGAAGATTGGACGCAAAATGATGATTTTAAAAATTAGACCAGTTTTAACAGTTTTTCATGATTCACAAAGAAATCAAAAATTTTAAACAGCTCTGAATTGCTTAAAAATGGATAAGAAATATATGTGAAGATAAACTTTTGTAAGAATATAATTATCACTGCATCAACCGATAAAATCCAAATAAAATGACCCAATCAAAAATTTCCATTACAAAATTCTCCACAAAATTTTCTAATTCTTCATTGATTCTGTAAAATTAGTTTTTAAAAATATCATGTTATAATATCAAGATTCAATGGACCAATAATTCCTTTGAAAATATTATATAAACTAGCGCCAAAGCGGTGAATTTGTGAACTAAAGTACTTGAAATAAAATTGTTACTTTTCCAAAACCTTTAAACCATGAATGATTTATATGTCACATGATTTTATTGGAATGAGCTAAATGTAAGTGCTTCCAGTAACATTCCTCAAAACCTTCTCAATGATATGAGATACCTATATATTCTTCAGCAAAGGCATAATGTATTACGAGCGTCAAAACGCTGAATTTGTAAAATAATTTGCCAATTTTAAAATTTTTTTTCGTCCAAAATTTTAAAAACGATATGCTACACGATCATTTCAGAATGAGAAAAAATGTATCTGTAATCAATAATTAGGTATCAGCGCCAATATGGGGGATTTATCAACTAACGCGCTAATAACACTTTTTCCTAGTTTTTAATAGTATGGTGCTTGAAAAAATACAACATTCTTTTAGGCATTTTTAATAATATACGACACGCAGCTACTAAAACGATGATTAACGAAATGATTATGAATAATATAAAGTTCCAAATGCTTCCAGCGCCCCATCGGTAGGTTTAAGTACTAAAGTGGTCGGAAAAATGTACGCCATTATTCAAGTCATTTTCAACGATATACGACAAGTATATATTCTTTAATAAACAAAAAATTAGCTACTAACGCTAAAACGATAGATTTATGAACTAAAGTTGTATCGAAATTGTTGTCTGATCCAAAACCTTTCGAACGATATAATACACGAGTACGTGTGAAAAAAGACTAGTAATATCGTGGTATTGGGTGTTTTGTTTGGGTGATTTCCTATCGGAGGTACCCGACTCCTTTGAGGTAGAAATTCAAAAGCTTTTCAATTCTTCAAATTACAAATAAAAGAAGATTGACGAAAAAAAACTTGAATGGCATAAGCCGTTCTTGAGATGTATATCGGTACAGATATCTATTCATCCTGACGGACGATCAAGTGATTTTTTTGTAATTTTGGGATCAGGAACCTTCAAAACGTAGAGAACAGTGGTTTTGGTCCAGGGTCATTTTTAATCATTCTGATCAGTATATCAATAACTTGGTCTTACAGACATAATTTAAGTTTTTCTCAAAGATTATGCCTAAATACCTTCTTTGCGAGATCCCTCCCCACCCCCACTTTGCAGTAAACTGTAAATATAAAATTTTGTAGTTTGTACTTTTCCCGAGTTGGACCGTTGGTATTATACCCAAAATGAAAAATATCATGCTTGCATATTTTCCGAACGCTTCCCCTGTGTTAACCAAAATAAAAGAATACATGCGTTTGTTGTCGAGACGTCTTCACCATCTGTTGCAAAGTTACGTGATCAATGGGACATTCGAAGCGACCCTCAAGCAGACATGGTACTTTTCACTCGAATAGATCCGGCTATATCAGAGCGTGCCCATCCAGTTTATTTTCGTTTTTTTATTCTTTAAGGTTGTTCAACTGATTCTAGTCGTTATTAATACACCGCTGTACTTAAGCCCAGCATCACGTCTGTAAACCCAACGCCTATACCTCTAAGCTGTAACCGGCTATAACCGCTCATTTCTCTGATATTATATGGAAAACTTCAAATATCTCGGGTCCGCTATAACATCAACAAATAATGTCCAGACAGATATTAAAACCCGAGTCTTCTACGCGCAGCCAAGTTTGTTAAGATCAAAATATCTTTCGTAGTCGTGTAAGCTTGCACTTTACAAAGCACTTATAAGACCTATATTAAGGAACGTCATTCGATCCATTTATGACTTTTTTAAGTTGAGCAGAAATTTGATCTGGTACAGTCGAAAGATGTCAGCAAACGGAATAACACCACTGGTAGTCCAAACAGTGCACTCGAATAAACAAAGGTCTCATCGACATTCGATGAAAGTTCTTCATTTTGGATTTGTAAATTCCAATTAGAAATAGGTGTCAACAGCCATACTTGGGAGAACAACTTCCGAAAGAAATCACAACAGTTACAGGGAGATAATGCAGGCTCTGGAACGGAAATATGGAAATGAGCAAAAGCGAGAGCTAGTCGCATCGAATTGAAGGGAGCACTTCAAATGACTAGTGCATTTAGCGTATTCAAATTAGGTCGCCGAATATGTAAAAAGGCCCTAAATGGATGCTATCATTAACGGCATTCGGTGGTTTTGTCACCGAAAGCAACTTTCACAGAAACCATAGCTTATGCTTTAACTATTGAGACTGAACAAGCCATCATCACCGTCACTGAAAGTACCACAAGTTGAAATAGATACCGAGAAGACGACACCCAGGTCCCGTGACAGAAAAATTACTTGTTGAACAAATGACAAGGTGGGTCACATTTGGGTCAACTCACCATCTGCAATGCGCAGCGAAAACGAAAGATAGACAAAGCATAGGCAGATAAAAGGGTCATTTATTTACAACACGTCGGATAACGGACAAGAGATCCTGAGCTGCATGCAACTTCGACTCAGCGGTTGAAATCAGGTGAGTAATAATTGACCACCGAGAGAAGCTCGAAGCTAGAACAATTATTTGCAGAAGATTTGAGAGAGGCTAAGTTGTGGGTTGTCGAAGCCAAGGAACATGGAATTAGGGAAGTAATGAGGGAAGTAGTACGAAATAAGGACGATAGAGTTCTAATTAGAGAAACCAATCAAGAAAGGGGCAATCATAAGAAACAGGTAGTGCAATGCAAACAGAAATATCCGGTAACAAAACTCAACACAACAAAACAAAAGGAAATAATAGAACTACTTTTGCAGAACCGAAAATCTTATACTAAGGAGCAGAAAAATGAAGAACATTTTCTGTAGTACAACAGAAAATAACAGAAGAACCAAAATTATAAACTCAGAATTGATATCGGAACAGAAAAGATTTCCTAGAAAATTCTTGAAGTCTTAATGATATGTATTACGAAAAAAATTTGCTATCGATTACCAAGAATCGATGACACATATAAGACACCCATCACCAACACATCACACACACACACACACACACACACACACACATCACCCTATACTCAACGTGTTTATTTTGGATACCAATGACTATCAATGGCGGTACAGGAGCAGTGTTGTCACAAGAAATCGGCACGTAACTATCGCGTAACGATACGATTGCGTGACGATCACTTGAAAAAATTCAATTTACGAACAGACCATTGGGTGTTACGGTTGTTAAGAGAATTCAAGAATCTGGAGTTGTTAGTTGCTAATCTGGAATAAGTTGGATGTAAACACTGATTACGAATGGAAGGAAAGAGGGACATAATTGATGTGTAGCTTATGAAAGTGCCCGGAAGGAACAGTTACTAAGCCCAGTATAGGAACCAAGCGCACATTTTAGTGGAAAAAAATATTCGATATAATTTCTTGTAAATATTAGAAAAACACGTTCAATTTTTAATATTTTTTAATCATAGCAGACGTATGTCCAACTTTGATTTATTTTATTATGTTTACAAACAACTGGACATTTCGCATTGGTATTTGACGTTTCAATTTGTGTTAATTTGTCACCGTTTATTTTAAATTTGAATGAAATACATATTTAATTTTGAGTTCAACAAACAAAAATGTTTATTTTAAAGATGATCAAAAATCTACATATATATTCATAATTATAAGCTGGTTCCGACTACTGACTTATTTAATTCCAAATAAAAACACTTAAATAATTGGATCATGTATACATGTATTATAATATAAATATAGTCAAATTATATATCTAAATCAAAGCATCCATTCATTTTTTCAATAAAAATATCAATATGTATAAAAGAATTTAATTGTATCTTTCTAAATAAAAACAAAATCGCTTTGAAAATAACAAAAAACATTTTATCTGTACCTACATATGTACTGATAAAATTTTGTCTAAATTTAGTTAGTTTTTATGTGGGTTGCATGCACAAAATTTGTATAGCAGTTTGGCTGCATACATGCTATTTGATTTAAACGGAAAAAATTATATAGAATATTTTTTTCCACTAAAATGTGCGCTTGGTTCCTATACAGAATCGACATGCAGGAGTGTATTTGCAAAGCAATGCCAGATGCGAACGCACGTTAAATACATATTATTATTAACCCATATTAGCCCAAATTAATTTTCTTTGTTAGAATATAAACTGCTTATAGTAAATATTTCGAATGATGAATTTTGAAAACAAAAAATTGTTGGAAAATTGTTCGAAAGAATTTTTATTGAAACAGAACATTGCAGTAAAAGTATTCCGTTATAATTTCTCCAATTCTCTTTTTAAGAGTGTTTTTGTATTGATTATCAAATAGATCGCTGGGCTAATATGGGCTAAATAGTGTGGGCTTTACTTTATAAAATGTATAACAAAAATTGTAGCTATGTTCATAGCATTGAATGACAAATAAAAAAAACTAGTTGTGTATGTGTATGTGGCAACGCTTTTAGACTGTGTCCGAATTGTGCGATAAATATTTTTTAGTACTAAATTTGTGAAAATACCGAAAGCACCCGAATTGTCACAGTCGTTAAAGCGTTGAAACATACACATCTAATAACCAAAGAAGTTAAATGTACAGAATGAGCCTAAGCAACTGTCAAGTGTCACAAATTCGAAGGGTAAAAGAGAAAGCATCTAAATCAACGGGATTACAACAACAACAAAAATCTATAAGCGCCCCACGCCACAACCAAAATTGTTTTCTTAATTTTGTCTGATTTATAACTTAAATTCAGGATAAATTTATCACAAATCACTTGTTTCTTAGCACAATTTACATTTTATTTTATATAAACACTTGGTAAACTTGCTGGTGGTAAAATATTCCTTCTTGAAATTTTTTAGGCGTATTTTCGCATTTTTTCACGATACACTTCATTTTGTACAAAAGTCTGTATTTTTTGGTATCACATAATACACCACTATATAAACAAATAACTATTTCATAAAGTTTGTATTATTTTGATGAATTATAATTGATAATTTTAAAAATTTATAATTTATAATTTTAAAGCGCAAAATTAACACGTCACTTCATACAACAACACAAACCGGTTTGACGGGCGCTTATAGCGAAATATGAGTAAACCATATGGATTTTTTATATTAAGCTCATGCTCTGTATTTGGTGGGACCAGCTGGGTGTGGTGTATTATGAGCTATTGAAATCGAATGAAACCATCACAGGAGCACTATACCGAACTCAATTGATGCGTTTGAGCCGCGCACTCAAAGAAAAACGGCCACAATACGAGCAAAGACACGACAAAGTAATTTTGCAACATGACAACGCTCGGCCACATGTTGCAGCGCCGGTCAAAACATACCTACAAACGCTGAAATGGGAAGTCTTACCCCACCCGCCGTATAGCCCAGATATTGCTCCTTCCGATTACCACCTTTTCCGATCAATGACACATGACCTAGCTGACCAGCGCTTCCATTCTTACGAAGAAGCCCAAAAATGGGTCGATGACTGGATTGCAGCCAAGCCGGCCGAATTTTTTCGCGACGGTATCCGTAAATTGCCAGAAAGATGGGAAAAAGTTGTGGCTAGCGATGGACAATATTTTGAATAATTCATTTGTTACCATTTTTTCAGAATAAACGTTCAAAAATAGAAAAAAATCCCGCATTTTCAATTTGTACCCCCAATATAACCATCCTATTCTGGCTTGTGACAGATGAAATAGCAAATTTTATATGGGTAAAATATTGCCACCTATTCCTCAGTATTTTAACTTCCTTGCTAATAACAGACGATTCATGCGTAAATTTATTTTGCCTCGCCACATACCAAAAAAAAATACAGAAGATTTTTACAACAACATTTCTTTATATTTTGTTTTGAGCTGAATGTTTATACCGCCATTTCTATCCAAACTGTATATATTTATATAAGTGTATATATTTATATTAATATATATTTTGTTTTGGAATTTTTTGACATTTGTTGAAGTTCACAGACAACAGAGAAAAAAATCGTTTAAAATTTTTTGATGAGTTCGGAAATCGTTTTAGATTTTTGTGCGTTCGTTCACGTGTAAAATTATACCATTCAGAGAAAAATCGTTTCTAGGAACGGGTAAATAGAAAATTGATAATTTATCAATTAAAATTATTAAATAATTCCAAATTTATTATTTTAGCTACTAACTTGAGATATTTTACATATTATCTCATTGATTTGAGTCAAAAATATGCTCTAATTAATTCGTAAATGCGAAATCTGTTTTTAGATGTCGTCCGTAGAAATGTGTATGTGGCATCACTTTTAAACCCCGATTCTGAAGCATAGTCACTGACTGAAAAATGATCTTATGAGACATTTCGAATTTTGCGGGTAGTCTGGGACCAATAAAACCACTAAATTTGTATGTCTTACGTAGGACTTTTTTTTAAGGTCAATGTCAACTAAGACTATGCGCAGAATACGAAAAGTGTCATAATAAGACTAAACTAAAAAAAAAGACAAAAAAGTTTTACCTAAGACCATTTTTCTATCAGTAACTGTGTTTCAGAATCGGGGTGGTCTCACACGAAAGGTCATATATGGTGCAATGATTATTTCTACATAACACGCGGTTTTAAGAAATTATTCAAAATTTTTCATCGGTTCCATCCCCAGATGGCCATATTTCAGATAAACTATTAGTTCAAAATTCCATTGCCAAATAAGAACGTGTTATATGATAAAAGGGTAGACGGCGTCAGTTAAAATTGATTCGAATGTGAAATTTTATATAATTGTTAATAATTTAAGAATTGGATTCGTGCACTTTAGGTTAAAATGCAAACTGTATTTAAGTATAGTGTTCCACAAAAAATGCTTATCAATTTTTCACTTTACGTATCATTTTATCATTCTTGATTTACTGCAAAATGAAAGACATCAGTTAGAAACTGTGTTAGAAAGAGTTCTCCAAAAAAATGTACAGGAATTTACTGCCACCAATAATTCTTACAGCTGGGAACTTAAAAAAAATTTACAAAGATTTACGGTAAAACATGCAAAGCGAAAAGTAAAATTTGCAAAGGATGATAAAATGATACAAAGTGATAAGTTGATAAGCAGTTTTTGAGGAGCACTATACTCAAGTACAGTTTAAATTTTAGCCTATAATGTTCGGGCCTCATTCTTATTAACAATTGTATAAAATTTCACATTCGAATCAATTCTAACTGACACCGTTTAACCCGTTTATCATATAATACGTTCTTATTATAAAATCTAAGGTTTTTATAACACAACACGTATGTATCTACTTACATTAGATTACAACACGAGGTTAAACAATTTAATTACTATCCCCACACATTCCAAATCATCAATAAAAATTGTACTAAAAGCTGGACCTATTAAAACAAAAGCCAACCAAAGAACAATCATATAATTTTGTCAATCAAAAAGCAGTTAATTAATTACATGTGCCCACCTCTCTTATGTGGTGGAATATTAACAAGATAGCGGTAATGCTGCGACCATAATTAGGTGCATTATTTAAGTTTCTTGCACAATTAAAGTACACAATTTTTTGTAAGATGCAGAGTGGCCAATAAACCAGTCAAATGAATGTTTTGATGATACATAACATTAACAGTACAGCGACATGTTTTTATGGTGATAATTATTCGAGCTGGGAATGTAAGCGACATTTCTTGTAATATACGATAAATGTGTTCCATTCACCTTGTATTGTTATGTTGTTCCCCCTACTTGTCTGATGAAATAAGACTTGAATAAATTTCTTAATTTACAAGTTTTTTATTGGTAAATACACTCCAATTCATCATGATAAGGCCAATTGATTTTTACCTTGTGCGTATGTTTCCTTAAATTGTAGAAAATTGATTTGTTAAAACAAATCAATTGTTCTTAGTTTCAGATACACATTATTTGGATTAATTTAACAAAGTGGTAAGTATGTGAAATAATGTTTTGTGTCATTAATGTTTTATTTAATTTTAGGTTGTTGATGTGCTGATGTAATCGGCTAACCCGTTCAATTATGTGGTTGCAGGTTTCGTTAATAAATCGTGTTAAAGTGATAAGTATATTGTTTTATTTCTCCAAACATAAATAAACATTAACATTTTGGAAGTCAGACCCCCAGGGTTTTCCAAATGCTCTTCTACACTTTCAAAATATGCCAGTAGCTTTTTCAAGATGATTTTTAGATGTAATCTCCGAGATCGCTTACTGCCTAGAGTGACGTCAAGATGGTTAACATTTGCTGTGTTTTTTTATTAGCGCCCGATAGCTGTATCAGGAGTAGCCAATTTTCTATGTCAAAACTTATATTTAGCGCGCTATTTTTGCATATAATCAATTTATTTAACTCTAAACTAAGATTTTTCATTCAACTTTTTAGTTAAAAATCGATAAAAAAATAGTTTGCTCTACCTATTTATCGGGAGCCGCTATCGGGAGCGCTATTCATTTCAATGGGAAATTTGAAAAGGCCTTTACTTTGTAAACCCCTGAAACCATTAGAAATTTAATCTTACAATAAAAATTTAAAACGCAGCAAGATAGATTCTTGTTTATAACATCATGTAAAAATAAATGTCAATTAAAATATTTCAGGTGATAAATGTTTGTTTTATTGATGAATTTAGTTTTAATTTTTATAGTACAGCGACACCAGTGAATAATAGCTGCAGTTTCAATAAAAAATTGCCATTTGGCTCCGGATAGTGCTCCAATATTAAAACACGGCTATTGTCTGTTCTAGTGATCCATCCTCTAAAAGACAAGCGGTAGACATGGTAAACTGTCTTCGTCTAGTAAAGGCCAGTGACGGATGGCCAGTGGATAGATTAACATGCAACCCCTTTTACAACACCGTCTCTCCACAACGTCTAAGCGCGCCGCGGCATAAAATCACGTAGAACGCAAACATAGACATTCACGTGAGACTGAGCAATGGAACCCACTTGATGCAATTTGACAAGTAGTTCATCAATAACTAAAACAGCCACAACAGAGGTGACAGCACCTCCCTGAGACGGAAAAGTAGCCCAGCTTGGCCTCAGAAATGTGGGGCCTGAGTAGGAACGTAATTCATGTACACGAAGGTTTCATCTATTATAAATTCATGCGATCATCGAGCGAAGTGGCCTCAAGAAACTCCTTATTAGATGAGTCGCTTAATCCTTGAAACAGGTTTATGTAGTTTCAAACCTACTCAGCTAAGTTGCAAGCTGGACTTAATAGTAGCGTTTGATTGCTCAAAGTGTACAAAAGCATAGTTGATAATGTCGCAACCATAAAAGTAAACAGGAAGCAGTAACTGAACAACTTCCCTGGTCACTAGATTTTTTTGTTTGGTCAACCTTACGTTTGCGGATTTATTGCGAAAATTATATTTATGACCAAACGAATATACAACAAGTAATCAATCCTGAATGACAGGTAACAAAACGGTTCAAATCGTTGGATTTATAAAATTATGTATTAGAATTGGTCAACATACTTTCCAGACTCGAACACTTCGAACCGTGTGAAAAAATGAGTTTCTATAACGAATTTTCGCAATAAATCGTTTCGTAGGGGTAACGAAAATAAACGAAAATAACTAGTGATGTCAGTCCTCAATGACAATTGTCCAAACGATTTCGATCGTTGAATCGTAATCAACGTTTTGCATTTAGTTGTTGTACAACATCAATAACCAAAAAATTGAATTGATTTTAACTTTATGTCTTCCACTTTTAATACAATTCTTTGAAAAAAGATATTTTTATTTAAATGTAATATTCGAATTGGGTATTTTGTTAATTTTGTATAAAAAAATTCCCAAATAAGCGACAAACACGATTTTATTGAAATAGTACAATTTTGATATCGTTTTTTCGCAATCAAAAATGACCCATTGGCGAACAAAAGCGAAAATGTGTTAATCAAGCCCGACTTGACGATTGCGTGAAGAATGGCCCATTTCACTGAAAATATTTAATTCTATCTTACTTCTATTTATTTATATATTTTGCCGCCGCTTCATCCCATAGAGGAGGACCCAGGGCTGCTGGAAAGAGTACAATGTTGCTGAATGAGGCATACTGACAATCCGGGGGACAAGAAGAGATGCTCTCGTTTCCTTTCGAGATAAAAAAATCGAATTTCGGAATAAAAGAGGAAGAAAATAAAAAAACATACTTGGCCTTAAACTGATGAACAGTAGTGTATAATGTAAATGCTTATAATTATTTATCGATGCATGATTTTGTAAATATAGATTTTTGGGGTTCATCATTAATATATAACTGTTAATTATAATTATCGATAAAATTTATTTCTTGTTTGTAATTTGTCTCTTTCAATTTTAAACGTTGGGGCGATTGTAAATGGTAACAAAATAAAAATCAAATCTTCAACCTGAGATAGAATATCATGGGAAATTAGCAACGCCTATATTATGACAAGGCGTCTTGTTCTAGTTGTAAATGTCACCACTACCACCTGGAGCAGGGAAATACATAGTTTATAGTCACAAGAACAGTTTTTATTACTCCATTCGAGATTATAGAATACACAAAAATTAAACCGTGAAATACATTTAAGACAAAAATAAAACACTTTAAATGGAAAATCATTAACAGTAAAATTCTATCTTGTGGTTTCATAATGAAAACCCGATCAATTAATTTGATTGTCCATCAATTTAAAATTGAATACTAAAAACTCACCATATCATGGTCGTTAATATCGCAGCGATAATCGAACCGATTGAACAGTTTAGACTTTTAGAGTAGATAGATTTCATGTTAAAAAATACGAACGATTAAATTAAAATATTAAAACATAATAAATAACCAAAATGGGTCTGGTCGGATCTTTACCTTTTATTTAAAATATGCAGTGGATATACACGGATTGATAATCGAAAATGGTTTATCTGATAGATATTAACGAGTATAAAAGATACCTCGTAAAGATTTACCGTGCCTACAAAAGTCACGCTAATTTGTCTCAACGCACGTGCCTTCGTTCATTAACAAATCTTGTGGTATATCTATGCAGAGTAGACCTTAATATAACCTCAACTCCTTCTTACATTTAATATTGGTGATTGAAATCTAATTTTACTATGGTTTATAAAAATTGAGAATAATATTTATATCATAGTTTAGTATTTAACGGGCACACAAAAATTAAAATATGGCAATTCCAACAATATTAAACAGTCATAAATTAATGGGCACAAAAATAATGTTTTTCTGGCCAAATACCAAATTAATTTTTTTGGTATAAAATATAATAAATTGGCAACATAAATATTTTTTAGGAGCACATTTAAGGGAACAGAAACAATTATAATAGCGGAACAAAGCAAAATATCTGGGAATTTCCAAAGATGGTGCTTTATTGTGCTTATGTGTGCAAGAATGTTCAACACGTCTTTCATTAGTAACATCGTTTTAGTCGTGGGAATCGACAAACATTTTAGATATATTAATTTAGTTGTTTGATTGAGCCATAACCGATCACGTGTAAATTAACATTGTCTTTCAAGCTGGATAGTAGTTCATGGAAAGGCTGTCTGTTGCAAAAATTTTGACACTGCAACTTAGGCCACAAAGGGTCTATTTTTTAATTCATAACGAGCAGGCAGTGCGCTGACAAAAAATACTCCGTATTTTTTTATTCACCCTGGGTAATTTTACACTGCACACTGCGTTTTTATTTGTGAACTGTGCTTACACCGCGCTTACTCGGTTCTTCAAATTTTACTCTGAAATTAATGTCAGTGTACGAAGGGTGTGCAAAGTAAAAAAAACAATTTTAGATATTACTCTATGCACACCGGATAATTTTATCTAGTACAACCTTTGCTCAGTGTACACTACCCGGAGTAAGCCTGCTTGCTCGGGTTGAACTAAAAAATAGACCCAAAGTAACACAACAAAAAATAATAAAAGTAGTAGCCTACAAGATTGGTTTAGAAGCAATGAAATTTAGCAGTAGAACTAACACGGGGGTCCTCCGCAACTCCTAAAAAGACGGAGAGGATCGGAAAACAAAAGATTCTCTCGAACAAAATTTTATGTTCAAAGAATGTACATGAATACATGAACATACGTACACTACCGCTCAAAAGTGTTTAGGCACCCCTTTTTCATATATATTGATACAGTATTATGTTTACGAAACAACATTTGAATAAAATGAAATACTTATCTGAAACGCAGTTTCATTATATAACCACCAATGATATAGGGTTAATTTTACTACCCTCTACCTGCGCTTGGTTGGATTGTCGTAAACTGTTTATTCCGGTACAATTACAATAATAGTCTGTAGGAATTTCCAGAAAAATTTATCGGTCGGGTTTATTCTAGGTAATGATGTTTAAATTGATTTTTTGAAAAGATTTCAGTGAAATGAGTCAAATAGGATCAGTTGCAGTCTGATATTTAGTTTTAGTTTAGTTGATATTTAATATTTAGTTTAGTCTGTTAACATCGTAAGCAGAATATCGAGTGACAATTATTTAAAATGCCTCCAAAAAAAGAACCAAGTACTGAAACATGTGCGCTTATAATAGATTACCATATACAGTTGGCATAAGTAATTGACAGATTGCCAAAAAAATGAAATTAGACCACGCTACGGTCGATTGTAATGCTAAAAATATCGGGAAAGTGACAGTTTTTTTAATAAAAGACGTAGTGGAAGACTAAGAGCGACAACATCTGTAGATGATCATAGAATAGTGATTACTAGCAAGGCGAATAGACACAAAACAGCCCCGGAAATAACTGCAGAATTAAATGTTGGTCGCCCAAAACTAGTTAATGTTACTACGGTTAATCGTCCTCTACAGGAATCCAGACTCCATGGCCATGTTTCTATTAAAAAACCATTACTAGTAAACACAATAAGCAAAAGCGACTTAAATGGGCCCGTGAACACCAACATTGGACGATAGAAGATTGCAACAAGGTTTTTTGGACGGATGACTCCAAATTTGAATTTTCGGTACCCGAAGACAAATATTCGTGCGAAAATCTTTTAGTGAAAGCGCCATTAAAAAGTGTATTGCCGCTACCGTAAAGCATGGAGATTTCTCAGTGATGATTTGGGACTATTTTGATGGCACTAATGTAGGCGATGTTGTGAAAATTGACGGAATACTAAGAAAAGAAGGGTACTGACAAATTTTTGAGAACCACTCAATACCTTCAGGAATTCGACTTTTTAGTCAAAATTTTATCTTCCATCAAGATAATAATCCCAAACATACATGTAAATTATATAAAGGCTATCTTCACCATTTGATGAAGGGACAATTAAAATTATGGAATGGCCTCCCCAGAGCATTGACTTGAATCCTATTGAGTTACTATAAAAGAAGAATTGGGCCGGGAAGACAGCAATCAGTTCCAACATCAGCTACTGTTATGTGGAACAAACTTCAATCAATTTAGAAATCAGTAAATCCAAACTCTGGCAAAACTTATTGCTAGAATGCCTCGAGACTGTGCACTGCGATTGTTCAATCAACGGGAGGTCACATAAATGAAAGTAAAATTTAAATTGAGTATTTTAATTTTTACATTTATTTAGAATATTGCCATTAATAAATATGTGTATGTACCTAAAAAATACATATTTTCATATTTTTACTGAGTTTTTATACGTTTTATGCTGTTCTTGACAGTGCCTAAACACTTTTGAGCGGTAGTGTACATGTATCATGAACTTATCGAGCTGGTCAGAAATATACGCCGGATAGATCCAAATTTGGATTATTTCCAAAAAAGAAAACAATTATTAAGTAATTACGATACATACATTCACATACATACATTATACATTTTTATACACATACATAAAAAAATTACAAAGCGATTTGCAATCAAAAGTAGTCGGACATAGAACTTTTTGCTTTGTAAATTTTGTATTTACAAAATGAAACCAAAAATTTCCCGAAATTGAATAGTTAAACTTTCAACCCTGCAACAAACACAGCACCTTGTTTATATTTTGAAAACAAACATTTGTATGTTATGTCAAAACTTTGGTATTAAATGGCTCTAGAATGATTTGCAACAGCAACCATGCTTAATTTACATATATGTAAGTAAAGGAAATCATATTTAATTGACGACTGTTAAAGTTGGGAATGTGACAAAAATATCCGGAACAAGCTTATTTGTTTTGCTGTCAGATCCACTTATAGTTGTCTATTCGCGATTTGCAACAAAGTAGCTGACATCTGGTGGACAAAACGTGAATCGCAGTTTTCTATGAAGAATGGTGATCAAAACAGTCACAACATTCGATTTGACAATTCTCGTCCCCCTTGCAGACGTAGAAACCAACGCTATCTACATTCGATGAAAATCGCCAATACAGAATTTTTTTTATGGATTAAGAGGTGCTCCCAGAATTTTCAAAATATTTTTAATAGTGAAGCGTATCGCGTAGTTGGTTTTTCTTTGTAATTCTTAATTTTGCTGGCATTATTTAGAATTTTTATTCAATCCGTAGTCTAAAAATCTCTTGTAAATTAGTTTTATTTATGTTGTTAAGACATTTGTGTTGGAAAACGTCAAAATTATTCAATTACAAATGACAATAACACACAAATACAACCACATGATACAACAATTTGCCTTTGCAGATATTTGCAATCATGTTAACTGGAACCCAATAGCACAGAATGTTCTGTGCCAATAAAGCCGCAATTCCACTACTGCGGCTTTTTTTTTGTGCAGAAAACCAGAAAGAGATGCAATCAAAAATCTCTATGTGTGTGAGCGGCGCAACAGGAAAATTTATTATACTTAAATTTTTTGTTGTTGTAGCGATTTGGTTGCCATAACTATAAATAAAAAATACAAATCGAAGTATTTTTTATGGCAACCAAAATGAAAAATACCCCCCACTCTCAGCAAATTTTAGTTTAGTAATATTTTTATGGTGAGCACTTGGCTCATATATTTTATATGTTTGGTGGAGTGTGATATAAATCGCGTTTTCATTATAAATTTGTATTAAAGTTCAAACTAAAATATTTTACAATATTTAATTTTTATTATTTATTCCGTATTACATAATTTTAATGCATGTGATATTTTTTAGGTTATGTTACAAACGCGGTCAAATATTCCCCTAACTTTTTTATAGGAAAGCGTTTTCTTAGTTTTTAATTATTGAAAGGAAATAATTAAAAAACATAATAAAATGGTGCCTACAAATAATATTTAGGTTTTTTAGTAATGTAGAGATATAAATGAAATTGATTTAACAATAATTTTCATTTTTCAACTAATTTTTGTTATAATTTCGTAGTTGTCAAATATTCCCCTTAAAATTTCACTATAAAATAAATATAGTCTGTCTCTGTCGGATTTTTGATATTATCTCTTTCTGGTTTTCTGCACAAAAACAAAAGCCGCAGTAATGGAATTGCGGCTTAATAAGCGACAACTCAACTAAAGATATAATAAAAATAATAAAAAGAGTAACGTAAGAAACGAAGACAAAAAAATTATTACTCCAATTTGACTTTTCGGGTATAGATAATTTAAAATATTAAGTTCATTCAAATATTTTTTGTAATATTTTTTTGATTTATTTCCCAAAATCTGGTGAAAATACAACAGTGAAACTACAACAGTTTTGAGTATAAACGTATTTAATATCAATAAATATGTGTTTAAAATTATAAACCGCATAATTTATATGCGGTTTAAATTAGCATAATTCGATAAATTATTTTTTTAGGTTAGGGTTAGGAAAATACAATTCTACAGTGTAGTATATATTCATATTAGCGTTTGTGTAATGAATATTTTGTAAATAGAAATGATAAAATATACGAATAAGGAGCTGATACATGTATAATTTTTGCCTTTAAGGCAAAAAAAATTTACCTTATACAAAATTGAGAAATGTTCAATTTAAAAATTTTGCCTATAAGGCGATTCAAGATGGCTGACTTTTAACCAATCAACGCGCATAATTTGTATGCCTTAAAGGCAAAATCTGTACTTGTATCACCGCCTTAATTCCAAATTCCCTTATATAAAAAAATAATTGCATTGTACGCACTAAAATTTGTTTGTTTTTGTTGTTGTATTTGTTAAGTTTTTTTATTCCTGTGGATCGATTCTGGTTTTTCTATAGTTTTGTATTTTTTTTCCTATAAACTTGTTCCTTGTGTCTTATATGAATTTTTTCTTTCCTATTTATCGCAGTTTTGATGTTTATCTCCCCCCCCCCCCCCCCCCACCTTGGATAAGGGAAGATATTCTTTTTCAAAACATACAAATATTCTTTTAATTTAATTCTTTTAATTTTTAATTAGACAAAAAAATTTTTAATTACATACAATTAATGTAAGTTTGACATTTTTTAACCGCTTACAGAGTCATGGTTTTCAATATCCAATCAAGAATTTGGGAAAAAATTATTACTATGTGTATCAAAATAAAGTATAGAAAAGATTTTTTAGGAAAAAGCTGCTATCATTTTTTTTTTTTTCTAAAACGAAAAAAATTCCTATTTCCTAAAGACACAGGTTTCCCACAAATTTCCCGTGACAGCTAAATTGAACGAAAATAAAAAGCAATTTTTGTTATTCTTTTTATTTTTCTTATTCTGAGTATGGTCGAATGCATATAAATATGTAATAGCCGAGTTTTTGGAGCACTATCCGGAGCCAAATGGCAATTTTCTACTGAAATTGCAGCTATTATTCACTGGCGTCGCTGTACTATAAAAATTAAAACTAAATTCATCAATAAAACAAACATTTATCACTTGAAATATATTTGCTGTGTTTTAGCTGTGTTTTTTTATTAGCGCCCGATAGCTGTATCCGGAGCAGCCAATTTTCTATGTCAAAACTTATATTTAGCGCGCTATTATTGCATATAATTAATTTATTTAACTCTAACCTAAGATTTTTCATTCAACTTTTTAGGTAAAAATCGATAAAAAAATATCTTGCTCTACCTATTTATCGGGAGCCGCTATCGGGAGCGCTATCCATTTCAATGAGAAATTTGAAAAGGCTTTTATTTTGTAAACCCCTGAAACCATTAGAAACTAAATCTTACAATAAAAATTTAAAACGCAGCAAAATGAATTCTTGTTTATAACGTCATGACAAAATAAATGTCAATTAATATATTTCAGGTGATAAATGTTTGTTTTATTGATGAATTTAGTTTTAATTTTTATAGTACAGCGACACCAGTGAATAATAGCTGCAGTTTCAGTAGAAAATTTCCCTTCGGCTCCGGATAGTGCTCCAATAAAAAAACACGCTCAATATTGGAGCACTATCCGGAGCCAAATGGCAATTTTCTATTGAAACTGCGAAGTCCGAGATTCATACCTCCTCGCCGGTGCTCCCTGGGTAACGCTAAATGAATCAGGCGGTGTAGTGGAGACGAGCAGACTAAATCCTGTTTATAGTCATGGACACTACATGTCAGGGCGGGTTATTGGCGCCCTAAAACCAATACCAAACCAGCGTCTGTTCTCCATGTTAGGAGCGGCTGAAGCGGGCGTCTGTCTTGTATCAAGCGGCTCGCTATATGTGTTCAAGGTAGGACTGGATGCCTTAAGATTTTCACCAGTACGTGACCCACACACGTAACAAGCGGGTTGAGCGGCAGGCCAACAACCTTCCCTCATAAAAACCATTTAAGTTATGAACCCTGAACAAAGGCCTCGGATTACCATATCGGATTCATTACAAACTCGACCTCGGAAATTGTACACGGACAACGCTTTAAAAATGGGAACATGGAACGTGCTTAGCCTCTTAAGACCTGGAGATCTCCAGAACCTTTCGAACCAAGCAAAGAGTTACACATTAGACGTACTTGCACTACAAGAGCTTAGATGGTCCGGGAGTGGGATCCATGACACCACCAATGGTTACACTCTTCACTACAGCGGCCATCAGAACGGAGGAGAATTTGGAGTTGGCTTCCTCATCCATCGGCGCGCGAAGCACCACATCATCGATTTCCGCCCGATCAACATGCGGATATGCACGGTCAGACTTCGCACTAATAAGTTTAACATCACGATCGTTAATGTACATGCACCCACCGAAGATAAATCTGATGACATCAAAGATCTCTTCTTTGTGGAGCTGGAGGAAGTCATCAATAACATACCGCACCACGACATTAAAATCATCGTGGGCGACTTTAACGCAAAAATCGGTAGGAGTGCAGAAAATACATCGCACATTGGTCCCAACAGTCTACATCTAACTAGTAACAACAACGGCCAACGCGTCACCGATCTGGCATTAATGTACAACTTAGTTGTATCAAGTACGTTTTTCCCACATAAGAGAATCCACAAAGTAACGTGGAGATCGAATGATGGAAGAACGGAAAACCAAATTGATCACGTCATGGTGTCTAAGAGACACTCGACCAGTATATCTGACGTTATATCCTACAGGGGTGCAGATATGGACAGCGATCATATGCTTGTCGTATTTAAATATAAGTGCAAACTGTCATCTACGTTCAACAGACAAGCACAAAAAACCGTTCGATGGAATGTGGATGCTCTAAAAGACCAAACGTCACTGCAGAGTTACCAATCAGCTGTCACTAACTATCTAGAGCGGCCTAGCAACAACGAAGAAGCTCCTTCTACCATCCAGGAGCAGTGGCACACAATACAGTCAGCCATTACCACCGCGGCGCAAAACACTATCGGAAGAAGACCTCCGAGACCCCGCAATGATTGGTTCGATGATCAATGTCGCCTGATCGTCGCAAATAGACAAAAGCTTCGTGAAAAATGGTTGGCTCGCAACACTAGAAGCACACATGCAGAATATCTCCGCGCCAGGAAAGCCACGACTAAATACCTTCGTCAAAAGAAACGCGATCATATGAGATTATGCATCGAAAACATCAGCTTCCAAGCGGAAGTAGGAAATTCAAGGGACTGTTTTGCCAATGCCAGGAATCTCACTAAAGACTTCCACCCAAGAAGTACAGCCATCAAAGACGGGAATGGAGAATTGAGAACAAACGTGGCTGATGTTCTCTCAGTATGGCAAACCTACTTTCAAAATCTACTAAATCGGAATGACGACGTGACCCCCATTAAAGCAATAGCTCCTCCAGATGATGAGGTCTTCGTCGAATATCCCACAGTGGAGGAAGTAGACGCAGCTATTAGTCGATTGAAAAACGGCAAGGCACCTGGTCTCGATGGAATCCCCGCAGAATTAATTAAACTCGGAGGCGCTACTCTTGCAACAAGTCTATACGATCTCATCGTATGTATTTGGGACCAAGAAGAGTTGCCGGAGAATTGGAAGACCGCGCTCATATGTCCGTTGCATAAAAAAGGCGACCGTCTTAAATGTGAAAACTATCGTGGTATAGCTCTATTGAACACTGCTTACAAAGTGTTGGCTAATGTTGTACTTGCCAGACTCATCCCTCTCGCCGAAAACATCATTGGCGACTATCAGTGTGGTTTTCGTCCCAACCGATCGACCACTGACCAGTGTTTCACCATGAGGATGATCTTGGAAAAATGTTGGGAGTACAACATAACCATACATCAATTATATATAGACTTCCGTCAGGCATATGACAGTATAAACCGCGATAACCTTTGGACCGCGCTCATATGCCTAGGAATTCCATAGAAACTCGTTTCTCTGTGCAAATTAACAACGTCTGGGTCTGTATGTAGAATTGTAATCGAAGGAACTGTGTCAGACTCCTTTGAAATAACATCTGGTGTTCGACAGGGAGATGCACTCGCGCCTGTGCTGTTCAATTTGGCGCTTGAGTACGTAGTGAGGAAAAGCAACATCGAAACTTCGCGCTGTATATTTAATAAATCAGGCCAAATTCTTGGATATGCAGATGATATCGTGCTTCTTGGCCGAAGACCTAGCGATATCAAAGACAGTTTCGTGCCGCTCGATCGTTGCGCAAGAAGACTTGGTTTGAAGGTGAACAGTAACAAAACCAAATTTGTATCAACACCCAGGAACATCTCCATGGCAAATCTCGGAATTGGCGACCATAACTTTGATCGCGTTGAAAACTTCAAATACCTCGGGTCAGTTATAACATCATCAAATGACATGCAGGCAGATATAAAAGCCCGAATCGCTGCCGCACATCGAGTTTTCTACGCCCAATCAAAATTATTGCGATCTAGACATCTATCGCAGTCGTGCAAGCTCGCACTTTATAAAGCACTCATAAGACCTGTGCTGGCTTTCGGAAGCGAGAGCTGGACCATGACCACTAATGATTGTAGATTATTATCTACCTTCGAAAGGAAGGTCATTCGCTCCATCTTTGGTCCTATTAAAGTCGCGAACAATGAATATCGGATTCGCATGAACCACGAGATAAAGCAAATTCTTGGAGGTTGCGATATTATCGGATTCATCAAATCCAATCGAGTAAGATGGCTCGGCCACGTTGCAAGGTCCCCACAACAACGGATGACCAATAAAGTGTTCCATCAACAACCAGCCGGTGTGCGTCGTAGAGGAAGACCCCGACTGCGCTGGCGTGACGACGTCGAACAAGATCTACAGGCACTAGGATGTCGAAACTGGAGGTCGAGAGCGATGGACCGAGACGGCTGGAGGACCATAGTGCGGGCGGCAAAATCCCTTCATGGGATGTGAAGCTAGAGAGAGAGAGAGAGAGAGAGTTATAAACAAGAATTCATTTTGCTGCGTTTTAAATTTTTATTGTAAGATTTAGTTTCTAATGGTTTCAGGGGTTTACAAAATAAAAGCCTTTTCAAATTTCCCATTGAAATGGATAGCGCTCCCGATAGCGGCTCCCGATAAATAGGTAGAGCAAGATATTTTTTTATCGTTTTTTAACTAAAAAGATGAATGAAAAATCTTAGTTTAGAGTCAAATAAATTAATTATATGCAATAATAGCGCGCTAAATATAAGTTTTGACATAGAAAATTAGCTGCTTCTTACGTTATTCTTTTTATTTTATTTATTCTATCTATAGTTCCCACTTTAGTTTTTCACTGTTTGCACATTGTATTCCCAGTAAACGTAGAAGTACTTCCAGAACTAGTGCAAAAGTAGTGAAAAAAGGACTTATTTTCTTGTGAAAAAAGATAGGACGTCGGGAAAAAATTCATCAGTTTTATAAAAAAAAAATTATAGTGGTTTCTCTTTTACTCTTATTTCCTAAGGAATCATGCTGCCTTTTACTCTATTCGCCTATTCCGTATATTAAAAGTACTTTAAAACTACTTCTTAAGACACTACTTTAAAAGTAGATTTTTATAGTTGTTTAAAAGTACTAATGCGTGAGCACTTTTAGAGTATTTTTAAAAACAAGGTTTGTTCCTTCATTAAATAAAACGCAACAAATTTATTAAATAAATTATATTTTAATTATATATTTGTTAGAATGTACAGTTTAACCTCCCGTTTTTCACAAAAGTATGCCTCTATAATCAAACCACCTCCAAATTGGACCTGGACCACATTTTTCCTTTAATTTTGAGTTTCCTTCCCTCTCAATGCGACCGAAAAAAATATAATTTTTTACAAATGTATCTGCTTATACATATACATACATATCTGCTTATACATACATCATCTGACTGATACATCCACCACAACTATTTTTAATAAACACAAAATAAAACAAATTTAATATTTAATTATTCAAAAATCGAAAATGGCGACCAAACTTGCTCACACAAAAACAATTGTAATAGAAGCACGACGTTTATTACAATTATCATTACCAAAAATTTGATAGAAAGAGATGCCACTTCACTTTTTTAAAAATACTAGTTTTGTTTCACTGTTTTTGTAATTTTACATGAAAAATAGTTCCTAATGTATTGACAAGGTTTTGTATGAAGTTAAAACTAGTGAAATCACGTTTGCTAGTTGTGTTATTTTTTATTGAGATGATTACTAGAAAAAAAAATGTTTGAATGAACAAACGAACGGAGCCACAAAGCGCCTTTTAAATTTGAAGCAATACTTATACTGTTTTCTGTGGCACAAAAATCTACATTTTTTCTGATTTGAATTGGATTTTTTTATATTTTTTGTCTTTTTCTTTTTGAATCAAAACAGTATAACATTGTTTTCTGTGGCACAAAAATCTACATTTTTTTCTGATTTGAATTGGATTTTTTTATATTTTTTGTCTTTTTATTTTTGAAAAAAATCCAAAAAAAAAATGCAATAAATTTATTGGATTTTTGTTTTGGATTTTTTTCAAAAAGAAAAGGACAAAAAATATAAAAAAATCCAATTCAAATCAGAAAAAAATGTAGATTTTTGTGCCACAGAAAACAGTATTACTTACACTATTTTCTGTGGCACACAAATTTTGATCTATTTATGATCTTTTTTTGTTTCAAATTGGATTTATTTACATTTTTTGTTTTTTTCTTTTTGAAAATGGATCAAAAAAAAATCCAACAAATTTTTTGGACTTTTTTTGATCCATTTTCAAAAAAAAAAAGACAAACAATGTAAACAAATCCATTTCGAATCAGAAAAAGATCAAAAATAGATCAAAATTTGTTTGCCACAGAAAATAGTGTTAGGTAAGAATATAAATTTGCTTGTCGGGTAATAATTTGACATATAGCTGTCATTTTTACTATAATTTATTTGTTTTCGAGTAAGTTTTTATCATAAAGGTAAATACTGAAGAGTGAATGTTTGCAGCTGTCAAGTGAGTCAAATTCGGAGGGTAAAAGAGAAAGCATCTATATCAATGGGATTACAAAAACAAGAAACCAATCTAAAAACCCCACGCCAACAACCGAAATTGTTTTCTTAATTTTTTCTGATTTATAACATAAAGTAAGGATAAATTTATCACAAATCACTTGTTTCTTACCACAATTTACATTTTACTTTATACAAACACTTATAGATGGTAAAATATTCTTTTTCGAATTTTTAGATGCGCAATAGCAATATTTCACAAGACACTTCATTTTATTTAAAATTGTTTATAATTTTAATTATCAAATGATGCACTAGCACGCACTATTACATAAACCACTAATTATTTTATAATTTTTTTATTATTTTAGTGAATTTTAATTAATAATTTTATAACCACAAAATTAAGTCGTCAACATACGTTGTCACTGCGCATAAAAACAAACATCTGATTTGGGGTTTTTCATTTTGAGATATGAGTAAGCCACATGCTTTTTTATATAACCATCCTGTTCCCACGTGACTCAAAAGAGATAGCAAATATTATATTGATTTTTATATGGGAAAAAAATAGTTGCCGCTCTGCAGTATTTTCCTCTAAGGTTTTTATGGTTTGGTGTTTTCTTATATTTTTTGTAATTTAAACTAAAAAAACATTAAATAATATCCAAACAATTATGTCCGGGCGTGATATATTCTCAAAACATTTACCTAATATAAAATTGGCGACACGCTTTGATGCAGATGGACGTGAAATTGAAGTAAGTGCAATGTGTCATCATTGTCGTTTTGTGTCGTAATGTTTTGGGGCTTCACACTATGTTTAGGTAGAGATACGCGAGGATGAGGAACAAAATCGTAAACAATTGGAAATCTTCGATATCTTAGTGGCGGCTGGTTATTTTAGAGCTAAAATTAAAGGAATATCACAGTTTGATAAAATTGTGGGCGGAATGACTTGGTGCATAGAAGCTTGCGATTTTGATGTTGATATCGACCTGCTGTTTCACGAGAATTTAACCATAGGGCAGAAAATGTAAGTCGTTAAAGTCATATAACTTATTAGGTTTTATAAAATGTTTATGTTTTACATAATATTTTAGCTCATTAACCGAGAAAATTGTAGCTGTGCTACTAAAAATGAAGTGTCCATATTTAATTGAACCACATCAAATTCAGGGATTGGACTACATCAATATATTTCCAGTGATTCAGTGGCTAGTTAAACGGTCTGTCGAAAATCGGGCCGAAAAGTCGGAAAAACTTAAGCGATTCGCAATGTGTGAATTTCATAATCATTTCCAGTTGCCAAGTGATCAGTCGGTGAAAGAGGAAAACTTGAAAATTCTACAGAATTTGAATAAAGTTTACTCAGTGTTTGGACCAAGGAGGCAGTACCGTCGCAAAGAGACAGTGGACGATGATGAAATGACGCGAATTCGCATAACCCTACTCGAATACGGTAATCAGGCGGCTGTGCTAAACCGAACAAATTCTGTCAATTCTACACCTTCAAAAGCCTCGGTTGAAGAAAAACCGAACGGAGATAAAACCGATGAACTGGAAACTGAAGAGGTTTATAGTTTAAGCTTTTCTTTAGCTTTGTTCTTTTATAATTTTGCATGATTTTTTTGTTTTGGTTTTGATTTTTATGATTTTGCAGATCGATATTGAAAAGCTGCTTAAAACACTTTCGTTAACAAAAGAGGTAACAATTATGATTTGATTGTTGAATTAAACCATTAATTTGCTTTATCGTTGTAAATATCTTTGAAATATTATATTTTTAACATTCTTTACCGTCAACAGGATAACAACGATCAGCTTGAGCTAAGTGAAACAGAAAAGTCTACTATATCTCAAATATTTGCCGATCTAAAATCGGAAATGCTAATCGATAGCAAGGAATTAGCGGAGCAGAACCAAATCAAATCCTTATTAGCTACAAAGGTCGTATTAGAAAAGAAGTTAGAACGTTTAGAATTAGAAAATGTAGAAATAGAAAAAATCCTTAAGGACGAGGAGCTTCAAATAGAAAAAATCAAAAACGAACAGATCCTTTTAAAGACTGAAATTAATGAGTTAACTGGAAATAGTAGTGATAACGATGCGGTTTTAGTTCGAATTCAAAATTTAGTCCAGCACAGTGACACATTAAAGCAAGAAGAGCTACAATTTCGGGAGGCTTGCAAAAAGGAAATGGCACGTCTGCAGAATGAAATTGAAAAGGCAACGCATAGTAAATCAATTGAACAAACTGTGGACGAGTCAAAAGAGCGATTAAAGAACGAGGAAGAAACACTGCAGGGAATACGATTAAAATTGGCTAAACTTAATCGTGCCATACTCTCGATACAGCGACAAATTGATGATGTACCCGATCGTACAGAGTTATCACAGTATCAAAAACGATTTATAGAATTATACAATCAAGTGAGTGCAACACACAAGGAAACTAAACAATTTTATACACTTTATAATACTCTCGACGACACAAAACTGTATCTCAAAAAAGAATTATCGCTTCTTAATTCAATTTACGATAATTATAATGAGTAAGTTATATAATTGAATAAATTTTATAAATCAAAAGCTTAACATAATTTTGTTCTAGGGCCATGCAATCGCAACAAACTATGGAAGAATATTTGGAACAATTCGAAAAAATTGTCGAAGGTATCAATCAGACCAAATTAAAAGTCAAATCAAAATGTGATAACGAGATTGTGAAACGTGATAATTTAAACGAAATTCTATTAGGTTTAGTTGAGCAGGAGCGTAAATATGCAACGGCCGTTAAACAATTGACAAAGGAATGTCAACGTAATGAAAATTTGCAAAAAGAATTAAAACTTCTGTTACGAGAAAATAGTATTTAATATTATCATGGTTACTATAGATGATATCCATCCACTACTATTTTACAAGTTTATAGTGCAATATGTATTAATCCTCATCACTGTCATTAATTACTATTTACCTTAAATAAGATTAATTTGTATTTTGTATATGGCTGGAAGTTTTATTTTGTATCAAGTGAACTATGTACTCTTTGTTATTCTTAATGAAACTGGTATTCTGTCCAATGAATAAAACATCATTTACATCAAGTCCAGGGTGAGTGATAACTGAAAAACAATTTTATTTAAAATAATAAATCGAATATACAGAAAATTCGTAAAACTAGTCAATTAATACGAATTGTACCCCAAACTAATATTATAAGAGCCTCTCTCTTTCATAATAATTGTATTAAATATAATTAGGTAGTACAAAATGTAAATAACAAATTCGTGCGAAAGATCATCGTAATAATAAAGCAAATAAATTATATATACATACAATTAAATTTATTTGGTGAATAATTTGAGAAATATATTTGGCATAATATTTGACTTTGTTCTTTTGCATATTATTATCATAAAAAATGTAGAGCTGCCTCGAATATGAATATTATTTAACATAGGTATTTAATTTTGAAAACTATTTTTAAATAGTTGGCACACATTTACAAAATGATTTAACATTAAAAAGATATGCTGTGTATGCCTGAGAGTTCGTCAATAAATTGCTTGTATCACAGCTCTTAATATGTTTACATTGCTCTAGGAGCAAATTTTAGAATCGCTACATTCCCTCTCGATTGATATGCTTCACAAACAAATGTAGTCTTGTTATTCAGATCAAATTTAATTTGATTCACATCACTTGGTGCAAAGAAACGCGGCTCATACCCGCAGTTTAAAACATTTCTTTTACTATCTAAATTTTAAATATTTAAAGCTGTTATCAAAAAACATTAATTAGCTAAATATTTAACGAATATAATAACAAAACAATTAAAACTCTTTGGATTTAATTTTAGCTAAATGTGTATAGAAAAAATTAGGGATTTGATTTTATTTAGAAAATTTTTAGATTTCTCAAAAAATATTTTCTTCTAACTTTTTTTTCTAAAGTATGAATTAAGATATAATTGTTCCAGCATGAGATGACCCAATTTTATATTTTCCATTTTTAAACACAATTACTAATACGGTTATATTATCGACAGAACCGCGATAATACGATTGTAATGTAATGCTTTTAGCACCAAAATGGGGTTCATCGATGTGTTCCTTTATAAACGCAACAGCCTCTTCGTTACTAAATGTGTCCCATAATCCATCCGATGCTAAAATTAAAAATTGTGGCCTGCAAATATTAAAACAAAAAATGATTTCTTATTTAAATGATGGTAAAAAAAATAACCTTACTTATGATCAGCTAAATCGAAGGTCAAAATATCCGGATCAGCAATAACCAAATTTTTATCTTTTAACGGATAGTCACCCAATGCTCGCGAAGTAGCTAATATACCAGCTACACGCCATACTCCTTTAAATGCGATAAAGCCACCTGCTTCTTCAATACGTTTTTTTTCACGCGATAATTGCGGTTTATGATCAAACGACAATTGGATCGCGTTTCCTTTAGAATCACACATAACTCCTCGGGAATCACCAACATTGGCCACGGTTAAAATTGATTCTTGCATGATTGCTATTAGCGCCGTGGTTCCAGCCACATTTATCTAAATTAAATAAAAAATATTCATTTTAACGTAAATTTTTATTTCGTATTATATTTGTTTTGCTTCTGTTATGTTTGTGGGATGGTTTACCCGGGGTCTCTAATATGCAAAATTGCTGATATTTACATCATGCTGATATTTCTTGAAAATTATTATGAAAATCGCATTTTGACGTTTGCCTCGCCATTTTAAATTATTTTTAATCGGATCGGAAAGTAACGGGTTTGAATCCCGATAGGGGCAGGATGCAAAAGGGATTTTTCATCATCTGAGTAGGATTGGTGATGGAACACAACTATGACCCCCTATCGGAGTGCACAGCTCATGGGCCGACCCATCTTCCATGCCAGTACTATAAGCTGGCATGGAGCTATGCAATGTGCAGATGGTACTACGTAAATCGGACCTATAACCGTACGTCCTCGATTTGGCAAGCAATGCGTAAGGTAGGACGGGAAAATCGAACCGCGAAAGAGTTGGGAGTGCTTCGGTCCCACAACAGATTGCATAGTTAAAACATAGAAAAAAATATTTTTATTATTCTGACCTCTAAAATCAGAATGGCTCTTGTTATTTTAAGCATTTTTCAAAAATTGTTAATTTAAGTGTAGGAATTTTTCCATTATTTTCCATAGCAAATTTAGATATACAGTGGGTCACACCAAAAATGATGCAAGTAATTTTTATTTTCTTTTAACCCTCCTCACACTGACCAGTTTTACTTACATAACCTACTGAAAAGTGACTTTTATACACCGCTCATAATCTGTACTATACATAATCTCGATAATTTCGATATCAAAAATGCATTACACACCAAGTATCGAAGTAGTCTGGCATACGAGCTGTCGTAGCATCGGAAGTTACGCGAGTTTTAACATGAAATGTGTCTAAAAGTCACTTGTCTGTAGGATGAGGGTTAAATAATAATATCCAAAAACAAAAATAAATATGTATTTTTAATTTATATTTATTATAAGCTTCAATAGAGGGCTCTACTGCTCTATGAAGATGTAGCACCAAAACAAATTCATGAACAATTGTTAAAAATGTATAAGGACACTTCCGTTCAATGAAAACAATAGAATTTTATCGCTACACGATATTCAATTGTTTCCATTGCTAGGAACAAAAATAACAAAAACGAAAAAGACAATCTTAATGGCAATAACCGTACAAAACATAATCTTCATTTAAAGATTTTAAAATGCGGGTTTTATTCTAGGTGCCAAAAACATATTGAAATTCTCTAAGAATTTGAATTATCTGAATAATGCAGAAACTACAAACAAAACCATAGTGTTTTACTAAGAGCTTAAATTAAATGTGTCCATAACATCACCTTCAATTTTCCTAAGGTTGATCCTCCTTTATTTAAAGCTATGCTTGATTTAACCATTATGTTATAGTCAAAGAGAAATGTATTGGACCAAAAATCCTTTACACCCACTCCTATTCTCCCACCTTCTTTCATTGGTACAATTTGTGAATAGAATAGATATTTATTATTGATTTAACCGTAAGCTTTCAATTTTTGCCGTAGACCTCCTTTTGGAGTTAATAATGGAGCAGACTGTTTGAATTTATTTTTGTAAGTAAGCGAATTATAGTCAGACGAGATCCCTGTTTAATATTTTATTTCATTTTCCAGTTTGGAATATAGATTGCTTGATGTATGTAAGGCTGTTTCTTATCTATAGACAAATTTAAAAAAAATGACAATTTTTAAATTGCGTAAAGTCCCCATCCAGGGTGACATGTTTAAGCAGTGCATTTTATCATAACAGGAAAAGCCATGGGCCAGGCCACAGGCCTTATCGTTAGGGTACGGTATTCATAGTATTTATTGTCAATTTTATAAATGGATTAAATGTCCGAAGGTTGGATTCCAATTATGCCTATTGCCTTAAATTTGAATATTAAATTATTTTTAGTTTATTGAAAACGTTTCCAATCGTCATACCAACAAAATTCTAAAATTTTATTGTAGCCGCTACCACTTTGTTTTGATTGCATTACCCTTAGATAAAGACTTGATAACTGCTTTACATCTACCCTCCGACGTACTCCTACCATCTAAGGATACATATAAAATAACATTACTCACCGTTTTTTTGGCTTGCTCTACTAGCCTATAATCTGCAGCCAATACTTCATCTGTTAACAGCTTTCCAAAATTAATTTTTCCGTTGTCGATATATGTTTTAGCTTCCATTCGCTGGGGTACAACATTATTATTATTAGATAAATTGAACAGACTATCTTTATTAAATAATGACAATTTATTCAGAAGCAGAAAATCTTCCTGTGGCGTATTCTTGCAATTTTCCTTATTTATGCAATCCTCTGTCATACTAAACGTTTTTTTTGCTTTGCGTTGAGACAATCGATGTGTTAATTCAATCGCCTTTTTCGCATCGTCCTTATCATTATTGTTAAGCTTCTGCTTATAATCTCTGTTGTAAATATCGAAATCGTCTTCGTTCACTGGTTTCACATGCAAAGCAATCGAAACTTCCACAATTTTGTTGTATATATTTTTAATTAAAATATCTTTTGCAAAATCAGCCGCAAATTCACCACCATGTCCGTCAAAGATTGCGAACATTGATATTCCAGTTTTATTGATATTCTCGTCAACTACAAATCTATCCTCCATTTTTGGTCGCCGTCCTTGGACAGCGTACACTGCGCTCACGTCCTTTTTAATTTCCCAACTTTCTTTTTCGGCCGCCGAAGTTGAGGTTAATATCAAATTTGTTGCTTTTGTAGTTCTCAGTGATCCAAGCGTATTTTGTATATGGCTGAACAAACCACGGCGCCATACCTCGGCCGCTTGTAAATATGCAAATATTATAAGAACGAATATTCCGCATATTAAAAATTCAGGCCGCAACAAATATATACGAAATAATTTCCATAAATAGCCACACGATGAATTTAGGGATGGAATCCCAACAGCAAATTTTGATAATATCTTCATATGTGACACAAAAGTTTGATATAGAACTTTATCTTCTAATTCGTCGTCCATAACTTAACTAAAATTCATTCACAAAAAAATTTTCTTTGAAATTTCGACTTGCAATGTGGAAAACTTCCGTGTTTTTCTTTAGCTAAAATAAAAAAAATACAAAACGAAAATTACATTGTAGAATACTACCGCGCGATATATAAAATATTCTTTGTATAAAATTTGTACGATTTTGTTTTGTCTCGAGCATCTTTGATTAAATTTTTAGGTATTATGTACTTACTTTGAACAAAAAGATAATTTTCCTGTATGAAATAAAAAATTGTGTGTACCTCAAAATAAAAATAAAATTCTGACAAGTAATTTCGAAAATGAATGTCATGTTTCGATAAATGTGTTTACATGCCTAAATTATATATACATGTATTGATGTATGGTGATGGTATTTATGCTGAGAGTCGAGTCGAGCACAACTTAGGTTGAACTTCCACTATGTGGCTTTCCAATCGCACACCGCAAGTACTTGCACTAATGGTTTTTGTCTCCGATAAATCTGTGGAATTAAACAAAAACAGGATATCTGCAAAAAACTAAATGTTTGGAAATCGCATTTAAAGATTTTTTGAAAAATTTTCAAAATACGTTTAATTACACATTCCAATTATTAAATCTATTAACTTTATTTAATATTAATACCAATCTAAAGTAAACTTTTCTAATTGCAATTGAATAAAAACAGATTTCAATAAAGATCAAGATATCTGATTCATTAGGCAAAATTTTGTTTCTCATAAACTTGGTAAGTGCAGTTATATATTTTCTCGCATTTTTCGCTAAACAAACTAAATTTCGGTATCTGCACATGTTGTGTCAAAAGATTCTAGTGAAACTCGAAAAAGGAGTGGGGCGAACCCAAGAATGAGTTAAAAGTTGGATGTGAATAAAAATGAGTATATAAGAATTTTAAAATTAGATCAGACTTTTTATTAGATTAATAATAAACATTGCACTCGTCTATTTCATTCGAAGTGGAACCTACGCTTACAGTACTAAACGGTAAACGGCTAGAAGTGGTAACTTCGCTTAATTCCGATTTAAATACAATATTTGAGTGGGATGAAAATAATCAGGTCAAATTCAATGAGAAGTAAACACAAATATGCACATACTCGCGTAAAAGAAGTTGTAACGAATACCCTTTTGTGGTAAAAGACCATGTACTCGTGGAATGTGACTCAATTCGTCTGCTTGGTGTTCAAATTAGCAACACCTTAAAATGAAATGAACACATTTTTACATTGGCCAAACCAGCTTGACAAAAACTCGGTTACATAATTTAATTATCTACTCGCAGCTGCTCTACCTATTTTTGATGAGTAGCTACAACAGTTACGATAAATTTATTCGCTAGGGTTAATTTCTTAAAATATGTGAAAACTAAATTTTTGTTTTGCTATATGAGTGATTGTATTTTGTCTTTATTTAATTTAAATTTAAATAAATTAAAATGTTTTATCAATTCATCTGTGTATATAGAAGTCGAGTTTCTAGTGCTATCATGACTCGACCTAAAAACTGTATAGAAACGAGTTATCTCAACTCTAAAAAATGCATTATATCCCTTTCGGGTTCGCAAAAAAATATTTTTTTGCTTCAATTTAAATGCACAATACACAAATGTGTATGTAAATAACCACAGTTTGTAATATCTTACGGATTATAACGGATTTTAGTTAAATCGGAATCCGTTTTGAAAAAAATATAATAATTTAATAACGTATAAATTAGATAACATATTAATTATATATTTGTTTTTGATAACATTTATTATTATTATAGTTATAGCACAGACAATCAAATTAGATTTTTCATTTGAACTAAAAAATGAAAACAAAACAAACTTCTGATAATTCCAATGTCATCGTTGTATCTGTGATTTTTCGTTAAACCGCATATACGTATACGCAAAAAAACAAAATATTTTTGATTGTATGCGGCTATTTACAGAAAATGAAATCGCAGTTTAAATTTTTACGTTTACAGGATGAAATATCTCTTTTAGGTTGTCTCTATAGTGTTATTTTTCGGACGACCCTCTAAGTAAAGCGTAACATAAGCGAAACAAAAAATGAATCAACTTCATATATAAGACTTCGCAAACGTAACGTTTTGGCGTTAAGAAAGCGAACCGTTTCCGTAAATTTTGAACTATGAATTTTAAAATAAAAATCGTACCACTGATGTATCACGTTTTCGGTACGCCAAAGCGGCCTATTTGCGTACCGTAAAAACGAAATGATTTTATATCGAAAAAAATGAAGGTTTTTTGTAACGCCTAGGCGATATGCTTGCGTTGTGTAAAAGAGGAATATCTTTGTGTCGCAAAACAGAACTTTTTTTATAACGCCAAAACGTATTATTTTCGATTCCATTTGGGTAAATTTAGAATAAAATAAAATTATTTTTATGTGTAAAATATAACAAATTTATTATTTAAATAATAGAAAATTAAATATTTCAAAAATTAATTTATGTACTGTACTTATTTACTAATTAGAAAATTCAAAAATTCATTAAGTTACTTATTTACTAAATTCATAATTCAAAAATTCATTAATGCTTATTTACTAAATTTAAAATTCAAAACTTAATTATTGCACTTATTTACTAAACTAAATCGATTATTCCATAGTTAATATGTAGATGATTTTTTAATTTTTCGTTGCCGGTCCTTTGAATATTGAAACCATTTTTTAATTATGGTGATAATATCGCCAACCCTTGCCGATGGGCATTTCTTCATTGCGGTATCTGAAAGGCCATATAATAACGTATTAGAAGTTGAAATTAGATTATTTATTTGGTAGTTCTTACCTTTAATAATATTCATTAAACAATATGATTTAACGGCAAAAATTGATGATTTAAAAGCAAAAATACGTTTGAAAAGAATGTCAAAAATAAAAGATATAATTAAATATGGCGGACTAGGTACTTTATAATATTTATGTATGCATACGATGACGTTTTGCCATATTGTCAGTAAAAACCGCGTCACGTAAACGTTCAGTTTTCATGCAGTTTTAAGCGGCTCGCTTTTTTCTTTAGAGGGGAGCTTTGGCGTTTGGATCGGGAGGTACTGGGTTCGAATCCCTATAGGGGCAGCATGCAAAAGAGATTTTTCATCAACAGATTTACGATCTGTGATGAAATGGAATGGAACACAACTATTGAGTGCAAAACTCAACTCATCAACCCATCTTCTTCCATGCACAGTGTCAGTCCCTTCCAATAGAGGCTGCTCCTGTGTATTGCAATTGTAAATCACTTTCATGTGCTTGTGTTGATGTTGTGTGTTGCTCTTTGTTAATTCCAGTATTTTTTTCGATAATGGTTAGCGCCGCGTTTACAATTGCTTTCGTTATCTTCACGTTCCCATCCACATAGAATGTCATTCTAATATCCAATTCTCAATCTGTAGGTACACAAAGTCTTTTGATTTCGATCTCATTCGTCGTTCGTCGAATTTTGGAAAAAATCGACACTCTGAAGATAACTACAAGTTGACTTGACATGAAATGTAAACCCTTAGAGTAAAATACTGAAGAGCAGCAACTATTTTTTTCCCATATAAAAATTAATATAATATTTACTATCTCTTTTGAGTCACGTGGGAACAGGATGGTTATATAAAAAAATGCATATGGCTTACTCATCTCGCTATTAGGCACCCCAAATCATCTGTTTATTTATGTGCGCAGCGATAACGTATGTTGACGACTTAATTTTGTGGTTATAAAATTATTAATTAAAATTCATTGAAATAATCAAAAAATTATAAAATAATTAGTGGTTTATGTAATAGTGCGTGGTAGTGCATCATTTAATAATTAAAATTATAAACAATTTTAAATAAAATGAAGTGTCTAGTGAAATATTGCAAAAATACGCCTAAAAAATTTCAAAAAGGCATATCGTACCATCAGTAAGTTTATTATGTGTTTATATAAAATAAAATGTAAATTATGTTAAGAAGAAAGTGATTTGTGGTAAATTTATTCGTAATTTAAGTTATAAATCAGATAAAATTAAGTACACAATTTTGGTTGTTGGCGTGGGTTGCCTATATTGGTTTCTTGTTTTTGTAATCCCGTTGATTTAGATGCTTTCTCTTTTACCCTCCGAATTTGACTCACTTGACAGCTGCAAACATTCACTCTTCAGTATTTACCTTTATGTGTAAACCGCATAAGTTAAACGTATTTTTGTTTATTGGGAACGTACATCCCGCCAAACATTTCAATTTATTTACACAAAAAAAAGTACTATTTTTTTAGAAAATACAATACAGTAAATGGGACGCATTTTCTACTAATTTTATAGAATTAAATAAAAATAAAATACAACCCATATATCGTTTATAAATAGACAACATTAATAAAATGGTTCCAATTAATTACCTTAAAATAGGAAATGCATTAAACATATGTAGTTCATTTCGAAATATATTACAAATAAGGTAAAACTATAATTATACTATTGACAATAATTATAGGTTAAATTCTCAATTTTTCAGAAAAAATGCTGGAATTCCTATAAGTACATCGTTTATAAGTACAAAATCTGTTGAGCAAAAGTTGGGGCTGCCAGAAAAGCCCAAAAAGCCATTAACACCATATTTCCGTTATATGAAAGAAATACGACCTTCGATAGTTGCGACTAACCCACAGAAACATTTGACTGATATCGTGAGGTTGGTTGCAAAAAAATGGGAAACTGTGGATGCCACTAAGAAAAAGCAGCTGGAGGAAGAATATAAAAAGGACCAAGTAGAATATATAAAGCGACGGGCTCTTTATGAAAGTAAATTGACCGATGAGCAACGGGAAAGTATTAAAAATTTTAAAACGGAATTATCCGAAAATAAAGAAAAAAAATTACGTAAGCAGCGTATTCGGGAATTAGGAAAGCCAAAGAGGCCTGCCTCGGCGTTTATAAAATTTTTAAACGAGCAGAGTGTAGAAAAGATTGATAGTAAACTAAGTTATAAAGATTGGCAAAAGGTGGTGGCGGAAAAGTGGAGAAAACTTTCAGATGCCGAGAAGGAGAAGTATCTTAAACTGACCAAGAACGACGTTCAAAAGTACAAGTAAGGAATCGTCTTCTTAAGTTACTTAGTGATTGTCATTTTTTATTTTACATACTTCTGCTTATATTATTCTAGAGTAGAATTGTCCAAGTGGGAGGAAAAAATGATTCGTTTGGGCAATATTGATGTAGTGAGACATGAAGCGTTAATCGAATCACCACCAGCAAAGCCTCGACGTCCACGTATCGCGCCGTCAGAAAAAACACATGAAAATCAAGAATAGGGAATCGGGTGTCCCTATCCAAATAATTCAGAACCAATTTTTTCATTTAACTCTTTAAGTTCAGACAATTTAGTAGAGAGGCCTAGTGCCAACGACACGCAGCGTGGGAAAGTTGATGGAATTATTCCGGATAGGGATACGGGTGATCTTAATGCAAATCTTAATAATAATCAAATCGATAAGCCAAAAAGTAAGAGTGTCATGGGTTCAATAAGGAGTTTATTTAAGTTATAATTTAACAACAATAATCTTGTTTTCTGTATTAATGTAGTTTTCTTTTCTGAAATAATTGGACACTTACCATATGTTTACTAACGCTTTTTAATCATAATGCGAATTGGATCAAAGTTCCTCATATAACTGTTCTACATTTATGTTCTAGCCTGGAAGCTTATTTTCATTGGACTGTTCGAACCAAATTATGAAGACTTTATAAAAGAATTTTTTTCGTGAGTAACCAACGGTTTAGTTTGTTTTATTTAGAATTTAATAAACAATAAATAAAAAAAATTATTTGCCAAGAATTTCGATAAATGTTTTAGGTTCCTGGCTACCAAAATACTCCCAACCAATATGAATACAAACGAAAACAAACATAAAAATGGCTACATCTTTAAAAACTTTGTTTATCGTATTTAGGGCACTGGAGACGAACGTTTTTATTTTTTGATCTACATTTTTTAATAAAAGCGCGGATGCTAAGCCGAACATTATACTACCTGAAGTTTTCGATCTAGGTTTGATGATTACCATTTCGGCCAATTCCCATAGTAGTAGGTACAGGAACACATTATTCGATGTATACACTTGATTTCCAGTGGCGAAAAGCACATAAACTATTGCGGAAATTATCGCAATGTGAATTTTCGTATCGATTACAGTCTCAAAAACTGTAGGGCTCGTCGCAGGAGTATTGGATGGATCCGTTTGCTGGGAAAAATTGAAAGATTGCTGTGTAAATAGATTATTACCAGGCGACTGAAAAAATGATTGTAAAAAGTCTGCTTCAATATTAAAATTCTCGTTGCTGAAAGCATTTGTGGTAATTGATGAAGGCCCCTCGTATACATCACGTTCAAGTTCTGGATCTTCATGAATTTCGTTTATTAGCGGAATTTCACCTAAAAATAAATATGTATTACAATCCAATTCTAAATATGTTAATATGGTCGTTGCGACTTACCAAAATTATCCCTAGTTACTGTTACTGGTTCTTCTGTGTGTGGCCGTCCAGTAATTTTTTCTAAGCGATTAGATGAATTTTCCAAAATACGTCTACGGCGTGCTTCGCGTTTTGCTTCAAGGGATGATATTGACTTGGACTTCGGTTCTTCTGGAACATTTGAATTGGATTGTTGAATAGGAATATCATCATTTTCCATTGTTCGTTCACACTTCGAAAGATTTATTTTGGTAGGAATTGCTACATTAAGCATTTTTCTTAAAATGTCATGATCCCTATTAGCATAATTTTTTATTTTGATGGGCTGTGAACTGCAGTATTTACATGTATACTGTTTATCCCAATATTGGAGGTTTAACCCAGGTCGAGTCAACTTGTACCATGTTTCCATGAACCGAGTTAAAATAGGTTTAGGTTTCGTTGAGTTGAATATTTGTTGGGGTTAACTCGTACCGTTTCCATGAAACCGAGTTAAGTTGACAGCTATGTTAATATTTATTTCGATAGTTTACTCATTTTCAAGGTTAATTTTAAAATATTTCTATTCAAAATCTGTATCTTAATAGTGTTTGCAATGAGTATCATTTAAAAATACACGTAAAAAACGTTGACAGATAGAACCTAACCCAACCGTACTAGTTTCGTTGAGTTAAAACAGATTTAACGAAACTCAACTCTAATCTGCGTTTCCATGCACGTAAACCTGAGTTAACCTAGCTTAACTCTGTCATGGAAACATGATTTTGTAGTTATCTTTAGGTTAACCTTTATACTGTTTATGTTGGAGGTTGAACCTAGGTTCAACCTGGGTTGAACATTCAACATAAACACCAATAGTTAACTTGGAGTTAACTCGACTCAATCCAAAAAATTTCTTAGGTCGAGTTAACTCTGGTTAATATAAACGCCCAGAGTCGAGTCGAAAAACAACAACAAAAAATAATCAGTAAAGTAAAAAAATAAAAATGGCGATTTTTCATATTTTTCTTGTACGAGCGCGTCTGTGTCTAAATTCGGCATCATTTTTTAGTGATTTTTTCGATTTTTTATTTTTCGAAAGAAAAAGTTAGACTGATTTTTTGATAGAAAAAAATTTGAATGATTTTGACATCATAACCTGGGGCGGGATTTTGTAACATCACTTTCGATACTATCGAAAGCGATAGTCGAATCGAAAATGATGGAAGGAGGTATTTTGTACGATTATCGACAGATAAGCGAAATTTATATATGGTAATCCCCTTTCGAAATTGAAATGACCGTTCTAAAACTAGTTTTTTGTGTCAAAAATTGTTGTTTGTAAATATTTGTGGTAGAATAATTTATTTTTGTCTTTTATATTTAATTGTAAATTGATTTTAAAATTTGTAAATTAATTAGAATAAATAAAATGATTAACATCGGTGCAGTGTTTTAGGTTATGTCACTTTAAAATTAAAATTAAATTTATTAATTTATTTTTTCTTAACTAGTATTTATATTTTTATGTATAAATCGGTACACACGACATTTACCTACTCATTTTAACGCCACTTAATTAAATTTAAAATATTATTTTAGTGTATCACATTAAACTTATCACATATCACTTGAATTTTCTTGAGTGATGGAATATCGAAAATATCGCTCGTCGATAATGATACAAAATACCGACTTTTCGAAACTATCGATATTTTATCGAACTTCGAAAATTGTGATGTTACAAAATCCCGCCCCTGGTTTCGACTCAACCTCAAGATAACTCTCCAATATAAACACTAGAAGTTAACTTCAAAGTTAACCTAAAGATAACTACAAGTTGCCTCGACCTGGGTTCAACCTCCAACATAAACAGTATACTTGAAGTTAACTTCTAGTGTTTATATTGGAGAGTTATCTTGAGGTTGAGTCGAAACTAGGTTATAAATGTCAAAATCATTCAAATTATTTTCTTTCAAAAAATCATTCTAACTTTTTATTTCGAACTTTCGAAAAATAAAAAATCACAAAAATATGCTGCCGAATTTGGAACAGCTTTAGTTACTACGTATATATTAGAGATTCAATCCGGATCGAATCAACTTAGAGTTAACTTTGGATTGAAAACGAGTTATTTTTTTTAGCGTATATATTGGCGACTTATGTTCGGATCGAATCGAAACCGAGTTGAGATAAACGTCAAAAACATTATTCTAAATACATATTTCTAAATTTATTAAAATTCAAATAAAAATTAAAATACTTAAAAACAAATTATACATTCGCAAATAATCGAAAATGAAATAAAAATGGCGTTGTTTTATTATTAATATTTTTATAAATAATTTGTTGTTGTTGTTTTTCGACTCGATTCCGTATATATTGGTGTTTTTCAGGATTGAGTTAACTCGATTCTACAAATTTGGTGGATCGAATCGAGTTAACGCGAAGTTGACTTGATCCCATATATATTGAAATTTCGATCCGGGTTCAATCCGGATTGAATTCTTAATATATACGTTGTAAGTTATCGCAGTCAAATTTTTTTGACAGTCTGAGCGACGGTGGCGCTACTTTGATCAAAATCGAATTTTTTATAACTAAAAATGTGTATTTGCTTAGCACTTTAAACCTATTGTTATCTATTGGAATAAAAATAAACTAAAATTTAAAAAAATACGTTAAACCGTGATAAAAAAATTTAAATTTAATATTTTTTATGAATATATTAAATATATAAATATTAAATATATAATAATATATAAAAATTAAAAATGTCTGGCCGGAATTTTGAAATGCAGTAATTGTAGAGGCTAACGGCTTTCATAACTCTCACGGGCACGCGAGACGTCGCTGCGCTCCTCCCCTCGCTTAACCCTCCGACGGGCTTCAGATTTAAATTTCGGGGGGCGTAGGAGCAGCGATCTTCAAACATGTCGCACTGCGTACCGCACGTAGGAGCGGATTATATAGAATCTATTAATGACAACTGCGCTCCTCCTCGCTTAGCCCTCCGGGGGTCTTTAGATTTAAATTTCGGGGGACGTAGGAGCCGGGATCTTCAAATATGTCGCACTGCGTGCCGCACGTATGAGCGGATTATATAGAATCTATTAATGACACCTATATGGCGTTTTTTTATCTTAAAAAACAAAATTTAATATTTTTTTAAAAATTCCTACTTTTGTCGGTTTTGCCCAAAAAAAATTGAAAAAGTCCAAATTTTCCGGGAAAATGTGATACTTTTTCCGGAATTATACACAATCCAACAAAGAATTTTTTTAAAAAGTTTTCATCTTATCCGATTTTCGCGATGTATACGTCATCTACACTTTAGCCAAAATAGTACAAATTCAAATTTATTTACATATTTATAAAAATATCTCTAAGATGGCAGTCAATCAAATTGACAATTTTTTAGTTAAAATTATAACCACATAAAAAAAATTGTAGAAAAATTTAATCCAAAAGCGGAAAAAATTATAAATATGTAATATATAAAAAATTGAAATTTATCTAACATGGCGTCTGATATGTTTATATTTTTAATTAAAATTATGACCATTTTGAAAAAAATGTCGCGACAGTCAATTTTGACTGCGATACTAAAGGCTAGCCCCAAATTTAGACACAGACGCGCTCGTACAAGAAAATTATGAAAAATCGCCATTTTTATTTTTTTACTTTACTGATTATTTTTTGTTGTTTTTTTTCGACTCGACTCTGGGCGTTTATATTAACCAGAGTTAACTCGACCTAAGAATTTTTTTGGATTGAGTCGAGCTAACTCTAAGTTAACTATTGGTGTTTATGTTGAAGGTTCAACCCAGAACCTAGGTTCAACCTCCAATATAAACAGTGGATGAGAGCACTGAACTGACGGTTGTCTGGGTATCAATTTTGTTCGAAATCCGAGACACGAGACAACTTTTTCGTATCCCTTTTCCGCCCAGAAAATAATTTCACCCACCAGTGGCCCTATTCGCCGCCCCGGTGGCAAAGTGGTCAGCATGCTTGCTCCAGCGACCGGAGGTCCCGGGTTCGATTCCCGATGGTGACAAGGAAAAAATTTCACGGCTGGTTAGGATCAATGAATTAATCACTCATTATCCGAAATGAAAATATGATTATGAAACCTCACTTGAGGCGGCCAAATTCCTTGGTGGGATATAGTGCCAGAGAGAGAGAGAGAGAGAGAGAGAGAGAGAGAGTGGACCTATTCTGGTAATTCATTCCCCGGGAATAGGGAATACTTTCTTTTTGTAGCAGCTATTCCTCAGACATTTTTCCCAAATTCCCCGTTTTCCAAAAGTTAATTCTGGCGATTGGGGAATAAATTTACGGTAAAATAATTTAATTATTCGCGGTCGACACGCGATCGCAATATTTTGTTGATATTTTTATCGAATTTTACTAAAAAATAATTTTGTTTATCAAAGTAAAAATTCCATATTGATATTTCCAATTAATATTACCAGTTTTCAGTATAAATTTACAGTCAAAATATTGCTACAATTATAAAATACATTAAATTTCCATTCAATTCTATTCCCAGTTAATTCTATCCTACAATAGGTATGGAAAAATAAACGTCAAAACTGCTATAATAGGGAATATCTTTTTCCCAAAAAGGTTTTTCCCCAAAAGTCAGAATACAGTTTTGGGGAAAAGGGAATAAAACTGCTACAAAATTTAAAATTTCCTTTCCCTGGGAATTAGGAGAGTGGCACTATTCTGGTAATTCCCCAGGAATAGGGAACTAGGGAAAGAATTTACATATAAATTCTATTTAAATAATTTTATTTCGCATACTAAGGTAAAAAGTTAGTGGAAATTTTATTGAAAATAAAAAAAAATTCGGAATAACTTTCCCTGATAATTTCGCTATGGAAAAACTATTCCAAATTTACAAATATTTACATCACACTTTTTTTCTCAGTAGGCCAGAAAAACTGATTTATAGATAAAAGCTATGTAAAATCTTTCTCCAGTTCCGTATTCCCGGGGAATGTTGTAACATCACTTTTTTCGATACTCTCGAAATTTACATCTCTTTCATCAAAAATTTAATTTATCGTTTTCCCATTTTTCAATTACTTTGCTTCTATTGCGATCTCTACCTATTCGAATAAAACAGTATGTCGTTTTTATCAATTTATTTTAAGAGTGATACTTTATCGGAAAACAAAAAGAGATAAATAAACAATTTATTCTAGTAGTGTGCGATCGCAATATAGAAATCAAAATATAAAGGTGAAACGACAAGCAGTTTTATTTTAAGAAAAAGAGATATATGCGGTCTTAATTTGAGAAATTTACAACAACAATCCCATATATGTAATTCCAAATTGGAATTGTTTTAAACCAACTTTTTTGCTGGTATAGAATAATTCTATTCTACCGGTTATAAATTACTGATAGTGATTTGTAATAATATTGAATATTATTCGATCATATTACTGTATCATTAGCTTCTTAACATAATTTACATTTTATTTTATATAAACACATGGTAAACTTACTGATGGTAAGATATTCCTTTCTGTATTTTCTTAGGCGTGTTTTGGTATTTTTTCACAATACACTTCATTTTACATAAACCACTAACTATTTGATAATGTTTTTATTAATTTAATGTATTTTTATTAATAATTTTAAAAATTTATAATTTTACAGCGAAAAATTAAGTCGTCACATCATACAAAAACAACAACTGGTTTGGCGTGTTCTTATTTGGAGATATTAGTAAGCCTTATGCATTTTTTATATAACCATCCTGCTCTGACTTGTGACACATGAAATAGCAAATTTTATATGGGTAAAATCTTGACACCCGTTCTACAGGTTATAATTCTATGGACTTTACAGTTTAGACCCTCCAGGCGCGAAAATGTATACACTAAAAATATGCGGTTTACGAACAGTTTACGCACATTAATTTTTATACCACACTACTACACCTATACTTAATTTTGTGTTATCACATACATGTTACAGTATATTTTGTTTTCTTTATATATTTTATATTTTAAAATTGAGTCGTAGCTTCAGTTTTTGTGTGCAATAAATTTATTCGTGAATAATTCGTGGGTATTTTTTGGTGTAGAACTTTATATATTTTTAGATTATATATGTATATATTTTGGCTGAAAAAATGTCTAAACAAAAACATTATTGATCTGAAATTAAAAATATTTGCGAATATGTGAAATGAGTTTTATAAGCATTTGCTGAAGTGTTCAACCACAGAATATATTATACAGAAGTGAAATTGAGTAGACCAAAAAAAAAATTACCAACTGTCATTTCCTACGTTTTTTTTACGACTCTGAAGTTAGCCACTGAAGGAAGAATTACACTGCTAGATTTTCAATAAAAAAAGGCAAATATCACATTTGTTGATACTGTAAAGTCATGATGCAGGTGAGTTATACAAACAAAATATTATTTGTGCGCTATTCTGTGCCTAAACATTCAACCATATGTTTCCTATATACAAAAAAATGTACCACTGGATAGGTATTGAAATAGAATTTGAATCTACATAAAAAAAATTAAACAAATATTGGATTTTTTGATATTTTTGAACTTTTGTGGAAAATTGAGCAATGTGCAATTTATGTGCACCCAAGTGTATAATTTATATGTTATCAAATTACATAATGTTTTTTTCAAAAATAATTCTGATTTAACTAAGCCCCTTTAAACTTCGGATGACATTACAACCTGTCATTTTTTCACACACCTTTGTGTGGATTGGACTTAATTAAAACTAAAAAACAAAATTTGAATTTGTGGTTTTTAATTTCGATCGAACAGATTCTAAATACAGCCCGTTGATTTATATGATTTCTCCTTTACCCTCCGAATTTGACTCACTTGACAGCTCCTTACATTCATCCTATATAATATAATTCGGTTTTTACGTACACAATTTGTGTACGATGGACTTAGATTTAAGAAAAAAAATTGTCTAGCTAGGAAAGGGTTATTTATCTTTAACTTTAATAAATTATTTTTAAATTAGTTTTTACATTGTGTGGTTTTTGCATGCGAATGCAAACGGAATTCCGTCGGCATTGCATATGGTCCTTCCTTTTTAAAATGCTGACACTACTTTTTATAGCATTTTGGGTTGTCATATATGAAATTTGGGTGGGTTACTTGGGCAAATGTAAACGAAATGTGGGCGTAAAAAATTCAATATTTTTTTATTTTTATACAATTAACAATTACGTATATATATGTAGAAAAATAACGGAATCACACGTATAAAATCTAGTTTGCTAAAAATCCACCTTCAATTGGAAGATTATGCCCATTTATATAGCTAGATTTATCACTCAGCAAATATATTATAGCATCGACTACTTCATTAACTTCTCCAAAACGATTCAAAGGAATTCGTGCTAATAATGGACCAGCCTTCCTTGGATCACTCCAATGTTCTCGGCCCATCCTTGTTAAAATTACCGTAGGATTGACACTATTTGCTCGTATTTTACGCGATGCCAACTCTAAAGCTAAACTCTTGGTAAAGGAATCAAGTGCTGCTTTTGTGGCACTGTACACGGTGTGGCCCTCAAATGATACAATGCTGGCCAACGAAGATACGTTAACAATGCTGCCACCAGCATTAAAGTTCTTTGTTAAAAATTGAGTTAGATTAAAAGCAGCTTTAAAATTTATATTGAAGGTTCTAAAATAAAAATAATTTAATACTTAATATATCCAACAACTTTGATAAACATACTGATCAAAGTCCGTTTCAGAGAATTCCTCAAATGGCTTTATAATCGCAATACCAGCATTATTCACCAAACCGTCAATTTGCCCAATGTTTTGTAACTTCTGACGGGTCTCATTCCAGTCACTCAAGTCACAATTTATAATCTCGATATTTGGATTTTCGGCTTGTAAATCCTCAAGTGGTTTAATTGATCTTGATATGGCAACAACTTTTGCACCAAACTTGTCTAGTCTTTTACAAATTTCATTCCCAATACCTGAAAACGATTTTATTAATTTGTTTTATAAAATACAAGTAAAATATTGTACCTTGTCCTGCCCCAGTAACAACTATACGCTTTCCTAGAAACTGAATTTCCATTTTATAAATAAACTACTGACTTCAATATTACCAAATGAAATGCATTTATTTAAATGTTATTTATATAACTTATTGATAAGATTTGACATATTTGTAATCAAATAACAACCTGATGCATCAATATAAAAAAATCTAACATTATGGCTATCAGTGTAAACTAAGTAATGCGTTAAGTAGCACTATAACCACCATCTAAGACAACATTTTGTCCTGTTATAAATTGTGACTTTTCACTCAGGAGGAACATTGCTAAATCCGCTACGTCAGATGGCTCTGCAAACCGATTTAATAGTATTCTCGCTAGCATGGCTTCATATTTTTTTGGATCGCTGAAAAGACTTTTACCCAGTTGTGTTAAAATAATTGTAGGGCTAATGCTATTTGCTCGAATTTTTTTTGGTGCCAATTCTAGAGCAAGACTTCGTGTTAAGGAAGCTACTGCAGCTTTTGAAGCACTATAAACTGCAAAGCCAGGACGTGCTCGTATCCCAGCTAACGAAGCAATATTTACAATACTACTACCGTTTTTCAAATGAGGACATAATATCTGTGATACATTGAACGCGCCTTTAAAATTAACATTGAACTGACTGAAACGAATGTTGGTAAGTATATACGTATTCGAAACAAAAAAAAAAGCGAACATACTCATCCAAATCCTTTTCTGTAAGCTCAGCAAAGGGTTTTGTAATCGAAATACCAGCATTATTTACCAGTCCATCTAAATTTCGGACGCACCGCAATTCGTGCCGTGTTTTTTTCCAATCACTAAGATCGACACAAATTTTTTGAATATTACATTTGCATTCCTCTTGCAGTTTATCCAATTCTGCCTGTTCTTTTGATACCGCAATTACTCTAGCTTTATATTGATACAACCTTTTACATATTTCTTTTCCAACACCTAAACATTTTTGTGATTTCCAAATAGTTGTAAATAAATTCTACATAATAAGATAAATAACCTTCGAACCTCTTCCAGCGCCTGTAACCAAAATAACTTTATTTGCAAAAGAAATCTCCATTTGAAATATTCTTAAAAATAAATAACACGACACACTTGTAATTTTACTAAAAATTTTGTTTTGAATGATAAAGCACACTTGATTCCATTTGAACCATGCACAAATTTTAGCGAAAACGAACTAGATACATTTTTTTTTTCGTTTAACCTTTTCATTACGGGTGGTACTCATTTGTATCATCTCCTTAGAGGGTCCCATTTGAAACGCGATATTTTAAAACGCGAATTATTAAAACGCGATATTTCAAATCGAAAAGATCGAAATCGATCTTTTTAAATAAAAATCAATTCTTCAAATTTATTATCACTATAAGCGACCATTACACAATCAATATTAATGACAATACTACTTAGTATTGACATTATTATTGATTGTGTAATGGGATAAAATTAATAATGATGGTCGGTATTGACATAAATCCGGATTTTCTGATATTGTACCTCAATTCTACCTATAGGGGTGGAAATACGTGTTAATGGGAAACTACTACTGTAATTTCAAGACTAATTTCAAGAATGAATATGAAAACAAAAATAAAAATAAAAAAAATATTTTCGATTATAGGAGTATATTTTATTATTTGGAACAAAATAATCATATTTTATAATTTTGAATTATAATAGTCACAAAATCTGCTGTAGTCTGTTGTAATCATGTCGTACTCCGTTGTTTTTTAGAATTTGGCTTCTGTACATTTACGTGTAATGCAAATTAATGCTTCGTCTGCGACGGAAATATGTGGCATATTGGCACTACGTTGCTACAGAATTTCTCCAAATTACTCAAAGCGACGGTTATGATTTTAAATATTTAATACAAACACATAATATTCTAAAACCAAATTTAAAACGCGAAATATTTTTTGTTTACTACGCCAAATGCCATAAATCTGTGGAAACAACTAAAAACCACTTAAGTCAACTTACGTCTAATCCGGTAATTACCTTGAATTACGAGAAATCCGGTAATTACCTCATACATAGTCAACAACGAAGTACTGCAGAGAGTCAATGAGATTATAGACTTAGGTGTTATATTTGACGAAAACGCCATTTTCAATAGACATATTGAAAATTGTATTGCGAAAGCGAATGCCATGTTCGGATTTGTTAAAAGATTGACAGGTGAATTTAAGGATATTCAAACCTTATGTTCACTCTATTTCGCTTATGTTCGATCTCAACTGGAATACGCTGTAACGGTCTGGAATCCATACTATGCTGTACACATAAAAAGAATTGAAAGCATTCAAAAGAAGTTCCTGATTTTTTTATTAAAGAAAAGTGACTGGGATTACAACCACAACTTACTATTCCATGAAAATGCGGCTCGCTTACCTCTATACACAACAAGATGCACGGATTACAAAATATGCACGCTTGAAAATAGATGACTTCTTTTGGGCGCGGCTTTTATTGGTAACGTTTTGCTTGGTCACGTTGATTCAGCTTACATCTTGGAAAACATATCAATTCACGTGCCATGCAGAACATTTCGAAACCATTAATTTTTAGCACTTGACCACCATTCTACTAACTATGGATTAATAGGATGTCTAAATCTTTCAACTAATCGACGACCTATTTGACTTCAATTTATCAAAGGACAACTTTAAAAATATCCTTAAAGACTATTTTTTAAATTTTTAATTGTTTAAACCAAAATTTGGTTTATATATTTTTTTCTGTTTTAAAGTTTTTTGTTGTTTTAATATAATTTTTGTTTAAACTATAACTTTAAATAATCTGAAATCATACATGTATATTACAAAATAGATTTCTTTAAATAAATAAATAAATGTGAAGGTGTAGGCAATTATTGAACGATTGCTGTCACTCGAGATTGAACACCCAGTATAACCAGGCTAATTAATCATTTGTTGGGAAGCATAAGGGTTATTGCATCCCTCCAGATAGGGGAAGTCTCTCTCAGAAGGTCACCTCAGGGTGGAGTCCTCTCTCTCCTCTGGCACTATATCCTACCAAAAGATTTGGCCGCCTCAAATAAGGTTTCATAATCATATTTTCATTTCGGGTAGTGAGTGATTAATTCATCGATCCTAAACCAGCCGTGAAATTTTTCCCTAGTCACCATCGGGAATCGAACCCGGAACCTTCGGTCGCTGGAGCAAGCATGCTAACCACTTTGCCACTGGGGTGGCTAGGTAGCTCCCTTTCTTTGGAATATAGTGATCAACGGACTACTATTGGAACTGGAGGGAAGGAATAGGTGTAGTTGCTTACGCCGATGACGTAGCGATTGTTGTCGCGGGAAAGCACCTTAGTACAATTAGGGATGTGATGCAGAATGCGCTATCAACCACTGCGGGTTGGGCCAGCAGATGTGGTTTGGGGACCAACCCATCTAAAACAGGGTTCGTTCTTTTCACTACGAGATATAAAATTCCGGAAGTAGTTCCATCAAGTCTGAATGGTCTGGATTCTTCTGGACAGTAAGTTCAGTTGGAAACCAAATACGATAGAAAGATTGAAGAAGACCACTGTGGCACTCTGCTCTTGCAAAAATGCCACCGGATGGAAATGGGGTCTAAAACCATAGAAGTCATGTTGTACTTTCTCCCATTCATCAGCGGTTTCGGGGTGGAAGTGTCTGCAAAAAGGGCACTCATTTATAGTCAATTCTGTTCCAAATACCTGGTGTATTTGGATTATATAACACCCCTGTTGTGCTTTTGCAAGATTTTATAAGGTGATTCTTCCTTCTAAGGAAGATTGGAAGATTGGTCTCTTCATGGAGACCGGGACAATTAAATTCTTCACCGACGGCTCCAAGCTCGATGGTAGAGTGGGAGCTGGTGTGTTTTGTGAGGAATTAAACATGGGTCTGTCATTTCGCCTCCCTGATTACTACAGTGTGTACCAGGCTGAAGTTATAGCGATTGAAGAGGTCATGAACTGGTTGAGGCATAATGTAATATCGTTGACTGATATCACTATTCATGTGGACAGTCGAGCGGCCATACTTTCACGGATTCAGTTCCCCTGGCGTCAAGAGTGGCGTTAAATTGTCACTCATCTCTTTAAAAAATAAGTGAACTATTCAATATCTAGTTGGCTGGCTTGCCATTCCGACTAGCAGAGTAGCGAAACAAGTATGGCCTTGAGCTGAACTCCAAGAGCTTAATCACACTAATGTCGATTTTCATTGAAGAAAAAATAGTACCCTATGGTACCCATATAGTACTCCAACTGCTGTCAAAATGTTTCATTGAAAAAAAAATATTACCACGAGGGTAATATTTTGTTACTCCCGGGATAATTTTCTATACTCTAGGTTTTTTGGTGGAGTATACGATTTTGTTGTTGTTATTCGCGATTTGCAACAAAGTAGCTGACATCTGGTGAACAAATTGTGAATCATAGTTTGCTATGAAACAAGGGGGATTAAAACTGTCATAACAATGGATTTGACAATTCTCGTCCCCCTTGTAGACGTAGAAACCAACGCTATCTACATTCGATGAAAATCGCCAATACATCTATTCGCCAATTTTTTTTCTGTCATTTGTCAAAATATGCGGCGCGTTGGTAATTTGATTAGTGAAATTATAAAAATCAAATATAAATAATAAAGTAAAAATTAGAGAGTAGTAGAGTAGTACCTTTTTGTTCCATTGAAACAAAATGGGAGTAAAAAATGAGGGTAACATTTTGGGAGTAAGAAAAAATCAATGAAAATCGACATAAGGAAGCGTGATTTGGGTCGAATTGTAAGCTGGTACTTACCGGACATTGCCTCTTCGGAGATCAAGCGAGGAGGCTGGGTCTAGATGCAAATGACTTCTGCTGAAGCTGCAAGGACGAGGAGGAGGAGGAAATTCTTGTTCCCTTCCTATGCTCATGCCCTGCGCTAGCTGGAAGAAGACATGATCAGTTGGGCAAATATACTATGGACAGCCTCTCTGTTTTCAAACGTTGTAATGTGCGAGATTTTTACGCTATATTTATCGCACTAAATGGTTTTAAAGGGAGTTTAATGATGACGGATCCTGTGGTATTGCAATCAGCCATAATTGGCCTAAGTGTGCGATAGCAACTGTAACGGAATCTTATCATATTCCATTACCCATTTCCTTCATAATCTTTCCATCGTTAACGTATTTTCACCATGAACTTGATGAAGATATCATATTCACGAAAATTCATCGAAAATTAGTTATGCTGAAATTACGTATTTTTCTTTATGTTTGTTGTTGTATTCATATACAATAAATTTGTATGAGATGCAAATAGTGATGTAAAATCGATTAATCGAATCATCGATTAATAATCGATTTTGATAGCCAGAATAATCAATTTATCGGTTTTTCTATTGTTCGTTACTTCGCATACACAAATGCGAGAAACATCACACATTTTTTCATTACTACCCTCGCTAACTGTTTCTTTTTTGTTTTTCACAATTGGCCGTGCTGAGTGTTTTGTATCGCAAGAAGATCCCAGTCGTTCAAGTGGAACTTCTGTAATTATCGAACATTAAAAAATTTGATTCTCAAGGGAATTACGTTTCTATTCGTAGAAACGTCAAAAAAGAAAATTTTAAGTGCTGTTTCTAACTTTACATTTTATTATTTAGTTTGTGTTATCTAAATTTTTTAGTAAGTACACTGATGTTGTTATTTCTCTCTCTCTCTAGCATTTACATCCCATGAAGGGATTTTGCCGCCCACACTATGGTCCTCCATCCTTCTCGGTCCATCGCTCTCGTCCTCCAATTTCGACATCCTAATACAAGTAGGTCTTGTTCGACGTCATCACGCCAGCGTAGTCGGGGTCTTCCTCTACGACGTACTCCGGCTGTTTGTTGATGGAACACTTTGTAAATCATTCGTTGTTGTGGAGATCTTGCAACGTGGCCGAGCCATCTAACTCGATTAGATTTGATGAAGCCGACAATATCGCTACCTCCGAGAAGTTGCTTTATTTCGTGGTTCATGCGAATCCAATATTCATTGTTCGCAACTTTAATATGACCAAAAATTGAACGGATGACCTTTCTTTCGAAGGTAGATAATAATCTACAGTCGTTAGAGGTCATGGTCCAGCTCTCGCTTCCGAAAGTCAGCACAGGTCTTATAAGTGCTTTATAAAGTGCGAGCTTGCACGACTGCGATAGGTGTTTAGATCGCAATAATTTTGATTGGGCGTAGAAAACTCGTTGTCCGGCAGCGATTTGGGCTTTTATTTCTGCCTGCATATCATTCAAGGATGTTATAAATGACCCGAGCCATTTAAAATTTTCGACGCTATCAAAATTATGGTCGCCAATTTCGAGATTTGCCATGGAGATATTCCTGGGTGTTGTTAAGAATTTCGTTTTGGTACTGTTCACCTCCAAACCAAGTCTTCTTGCGCAGCGGTTGAGCGGTATGAAACTGTCCTTGATGTCGCTAGATCTTCGGCCAAGAAGCACAATATCATCTGCAAATCCAAGAATTTGGCCTGATTTATTGAATATACAGCGCGAAGTTTCAATGTTGCTTTTCCTCACTACGTACTCAAGCGCCAAATTGAACAGCGCAGCCGCGAGTGCATCTCCCTGTCGAACACTAGATGTTATTTGAAAAGAGTCTGGCACAGATCCTTCAATTACAATTCTACATGTAGATCCAGATGTTGTTAATTTACACAGAGAAACAAGTTTCTCTGGAATACCTAGGCATATGAGCGCGGCCCAAAGGTTGTCGCGGTTTATACTGTCATATGCCTGCCGGAAGTCTATATATAGTTTTTTTTTTTTTTTTTCTTTTTTTTTTGTAACTATTGCCAAAGGCTTTATTCTTGAATCTTTCTTTATACGAAACTAACAAGAAGTGTGAAATTCTTAAAAACTATATTTTATTTTAAATTAAGCCTTAACCTATGTTAATACTTAATATCATTATGCATTATTATTATTAAATTATTATTATTTACTTAATTTTAGTGTGTTAGCTCATCATGCACGTAATTATTAGATTATATTTCTCAGTTAATTAAATCTAGAGGATCTGCCCTGCGCAGCCGTCTGTATTTCGGTTGCCTTAGTAGTTCTCTAGCTAATTCGTTAGAGTGTGATTCCAGTTTCAGTTGGTACTTTAGACTGCATGATTTAATTGTCTCTTTAACAGTTTTGATTCCTAAATCTCTATGGATGTTGCTGTTTCGAATATACCAAGGGGCATTTGTAATGCTACGAAGTATCTTTGCTTGCGTTCTTTGTACAATATCTATATTTGATGCACTAGTTGAGCCCCATAGTTGGATTCCATATGTCCATATGGGGATTAGGATCGCTTTGTATAGTAGAACCTTGCAATCTAGAGAGAGTTTCGATTTTCTACCGATTATCCAGTACATTTTAGAAAATTTTATTTTTAATTGATTGCGTTTTGTTTCAATGTGCTTTTTCCATGTCAATCTTCTATCGAGATGAAGACCGAGATATTTGACGTTTGTTTGTTGAGGAATTGTGATATTGTTTAATTTTACTCCTGGGCATGTACGTTTATTCAATGTGAATGTTACATGAGTTGATTTACATTCATTCGTCTTTATCCGCCAAGTTTTTAACCAATCTTCTATTTTGTGTAGATGTTCTTGTAATTCTCTCGATGCTGTTTGAGGATTTTTGTGCGAAAATAATATAGCTGTGTCATCAGCAAAAGTTGAAGTGACAATTTTTTCAGTTATTGGTAAGTCAGCTGTGAATAGCAAGTATAGCACAGGTCCCAATACACTACCTTGCGGTACTCCTGCCTTTATCTCGGCTAGATCAGTAGTGGCCGTATTTTGTTTCACCTGGAACATCCTTTGGGCTAAGTAGTTTTCAAGAATTGAATGAAATTGGCTAGGCAGAAGAGTTTTAATTTTGTAAATTAATCCTTCATGCCATACTTTGTCGAAAGCTTGCGCAATATCCAAGAAAACTGCCGAGCAATATTTCTTTTCTTCTAAGGAAAATTTAATTGTATTTACAATTCTGTGCACCTGTTCTATTGTGCCGTGTTGCTCTCTAAATCCAAATTGGTGATCTGGTATAATGCGACCTTCAGACAGTATAGGTATTAGTTGTTGTAGTAGCATCTTTTCAAAAAGCTTTGAAATTATCGGGAGTAGACTTATTGGCCTGTACGACGAGACTTGGGTTTCGTCTTTACCTGGCTTACGAATCATGATAATTTGAGATATTTTCCATTTTTGGGGAAAGTATCCACATCTCATAATCGCGTTAAAAATATATGTTATATATTTTATGCATGTATCTGGTAATTCTTTGATCATTTTTCCAGTTATTAGGTCATGACCTGGCGCTTTCTTAGGATTCATACTGTTTTTGATAACCGTTTTGACGCATTTCCATTTAAATTTTACTGGGTTTGGGTTCGACTCGTCCCTCGTAAACTGTGGTAGTACGCAATCGTTATTTTGTTCGTTTGGGGTGAACACTTTTTGTAGATGGTTAGAGAAAGCGATGGCCTTTTCTAAGTCACTTCTGGCCCAGTGACCATCTGGTTTCCTTATCGGTGGGTTCGATATCTCTGGCCTTTTTAAATTTCTTGCTGCCTTCCACAGTGAGTAATCGGTTTTTTCTGTTGCTGTGAGCTCACTTAGGTAATTCTGTATTCCTAAATTTTGTTCTTCCCGAATTGCTTCTCTCAGAGCTTTAATAGCTCTATTTAATTTCCATTTATGCAAAGGAGATCGGTGGAGCTGCCACAGCCGCCGAATTGCCCGCTTCTCTGCCAATAATTTTTGAATGTTACTTGAAAGCCTTGTATTATTTTCGGAATTTTTGTTAACCGGAGTAGCTTTTTTTGCAGCCATTTCCATTATTTGACTTAAGTTTTCTATCGCGGCATCAATGTCTTCTGGTGTGCGAAGTGGAACATTGAGATGACAATTCACATTTACTATGTTTCTATAGAGAACCCATTTCGTTAGTTTGTTTGTTAAACGTTGGGGTGGTTCAGTTTTTAATGCTTGGGTACTTAATGTTACTATTATTGGTGAGTGATCTGATGATAAATCATAACAGTCAACGACTTGAGCATTGTTGCGCGCTATTCCTCGTATTACACAGAAATCTATTAAATCAGGAATTTTCTTTCTATCTGTAGGCCAATATGTGGGGTGTCCAGATGATAAATAATCTAGGTTTTTCTCGTTTATTGCTTCGTAAAGTTGCTTGCCCTTGGGTGACGTCAACCTCGAACCCCATTGCACATGTTTAGCGTTGTAATCACCCCCTGCTAGAAATTTGATTCCCAACTGATTGAAGTAATCGATAAATTGTTGTTTTTTAATTGCGTGTTTCGGTGGGCAGTAGACAGCCGATATTAAAAATTTCCCAGGCCATTCTTCCAAACTGATAGTTGTAGCTTGAATGTGATCTTTAGCATATTTCTGGAGCTCGTAGTGCTTTAATCTTCTTTTTATTAAGACTGCAGTGCCGCCGTGTGCTTTTCCATCCGGATGTTTGGTGTCATAAACGGAATAGCCGGTAATATTAAAAAAATTTTGTTTTGTGAAGTGTGTTTCAGATATTAACATGATGTCTATATTTTGTTCGATAAGAAAGGCTTGTACCTCAGCTTTATGTTGCGAGAGCCCGTTGGCATTCCAAATAGCTATTTTTAGAAATGTCATTTTTGATTTTTGACTATAATTTGCATAAGCGTATTCATATTTTGCATCATCATGCTCATTTGTCTTTCCATCATCATCATGAAACTTTGAATGGTCTCGGTTAATTTATTTACCATGGTATGAATGTTTAGTTCCTCCTCATTAACATGAACTTTTGGTTTCGGTTTGTTACCTTTTAGAATACTTGCGTAAGAAACACCTGGCTGTGCAAAACTGCTGGCAAACGTCTCCAAGTTATCATTTTGTGTGTTTGCATTCGTTGGTTTGGTGACTATTGTATTTTTTGGAAACACGGCCCTCTGATTAAATTGCATGTTGAGCATTCGTTGCTCAGCTCTCATTTTAGGGTTTATTTTTCGTTTTAAGTCCAGATACACTGCGCAGCCCCTATAGTTTGCAGTATGATTTTCGCCGCAGTTATTACAACGTAACACAGATGGGTCATTGCGAGACTTGTCACACTGTTTGGAGTCGTGGAGTTCACCGCAAATAACACAAACTTCATTTAAGGTGCAGTATGCTTTCGTGTGTCCATATTCTTGGCACTTTATGCATTGGACTGGTCCAGACCTCTTCTTAGGTTCTTCAATTACTATTTTACGATGTAACAAATATTTTAATTTATAAATCTTGTGAACTCCGTTTGACTTTTGTTCCTCTGGCTCTAGTTCCAAACGGAACATTGGTTGAGGTACCTTCTCACGGTTTACTATATTACCAATAGATTTGACATGGAAACCTTCCGCAGCAAGCGCAGCTTGTATGTCGCTAACATCTACGTAGCTTTCAATTCCTCTTAGCACAACAGTCAGCCCTTTTTGACTTTTTAGCTGGTATGTGTAATATTTTTTACCAGCTTCATCAAAATGTTTGACAAGGGCTCTGAAGCCAGCGATTTCGAATGTTTGAATCTTTGTTTCATTTATGTTACCTCTTTTGAGCGGGGCAATATAAAATTTTGAATCTGTTAATGTTGCGATGTTATTAACCAGATCATTGTTAGATGCTTCCCTTAAATAAATCGGAGGCGGTTTCTCATTTTTCAAAGTCGGCGCTGCGTTGGGGTCAACGACCTCTAAACTAGAGAATCGGTTGTTAAGAGGTATTTGATTAACACCTTGTTCAGACCGTGACACTTTGCTCCTGCCAGCAAACTGGGCAGATCTCGGGCTACGTTTTCTTTTAGATTGAACAGTGATGTATCTATCCAATCCCGTTTGCACTAGATTATTTTCACACTGACCACGGTCACTAGAGTTCGTCGCACTGAGTTCATTGCTATTGTTTTCATTTAGCATTGTTAAATTCGCTGATACATTAATTTCTTCGCGGGTTTGATTTTTATTTTTAAACTGCGGTATAATTAATTCTGTTGAAGAAGCACTTTTAATCATTGGCATAGGAAATTTCTTTGGGCTGTGTTGAACTTTGCCCACTTGATATGCACTTGCACTTGCAATATTTTCTACATGAGACTGGTTCAAGTTTGTTGTAGATTGTGTACGGCGTCCGATGTTCGAAGAAGTCTTTTTTGGGGAAATTAGCCCCTTCATGTTTACATCATCACTTAATCACTTATCAAGTTACACTTTTATATTAGTTTTTTTGCACCGTGTGTATTTAATTATAAAACCATTCACACGATTGAAAAATCGATATAACAAAATAAAAAGCACTAACACTGCACTTTTCGCTTGTTTTATTTTATGTCCGAACCTCACGACAGTAAAATTGAAATATATAGTTGATGAATGGTTATGTTATACTCCCAACATTTTTCCAAGATCATCCTCATGGTAAAACACTGGTCAGTGGTCGATCGGTTGGTACGAAAACCACACTGATAGTCGCCAATGATGTTTTCGGCGAAAGGGATGAGTCTGGCAAGTATAACATTAGCCAACACTTTGTAAGCAGTGTTCAATAGAGCTATGCCATGAAAGTTTTCACATTTAAGACGGTCGCCTTTTTTATGCAACGGACATATGAGCGCGGTCTTCCGCAGTCTTCCATATTAGGGGGCGAAGTCCGAGATTCATACCTCCTCGTGGTGCTCTCTGGGTAACGCTAAATGAATCAGGCGGTGTAGTGGAGACGAGCAGACTAAATCCTGTTTATAGTCATGGACACTACATGTCAGGGCTGGTTATTGGCGCCTTAAAACCAATACCAAATCAGCGTCTGTTCTCCAGGTTAGGTGCGGCTGAAGCGAGCGTCTGTCTTGTATCAAGCGGCTCGCTATATAAATGTGTTAAAGGTAGGACTGGATGCCTTAAGATGTTCACCAGTACGTGACCCACACACGTAACAAGCGGGTTGAGCGGCAGGCCAATGGGTCTCATACGAAACGACACATTTCACAACAGGATGTGCTAAAACAGGATGTCACAAAACAGGATATCACAAACAGTACATGGTACGCTACAGTACATGATACGAAACAGGACCGATTAAAACAGTACATCACAAAACAGTACATGGTGCACTAAAGTACATGGTACGGAACAGGACCGATTAAAACAGTACATCACAAAACAGTACATGGTACACTAAAGTACATGGTACGGCAGAGTACATCGCAAAACAGTACATATTAAAAGAGAACACCACAAACTAGTTAATAGTCAATTTTACGGTTTTAATAACTAGTTGTGTGGGTACGGAAAAGTACCATGTCAAAAATTTATTTTTGTATGTTTTTTGAACCAACATACACATTTGTGCATTCCTTTCAAACTTATTTTCGCCTGAAAAAACACTATAACTATACACACAATTGTGTTGGTTGTACTTCAAATCACGCGAAATTTTTTATCAAAAACGCCATTACATACTACGGTTTTTTACTCACACATTTGTGTGGTTTGGACTTAAATTGAGCCATTTTTTTGGTTAAAAAACATATATTTATTTATATATTTATTTAAATTTTTGATCTGTTTTGCAACGATCAAGTATTAGCGATTTAAATAAAAATAATGTTATATATTGTTAGGTGAAGAGATATTTTATTATAACTTAAAGCAATTATAATTCTATATAGTATACTGTCTAATTACTCTAGGTGAAGGCAAATATCCACTTGATAATATCCTAATTACTAAACGTAATCAATAAAAAATATTTAACAAATCAAGCTGAAAAAATCCTCCAGCTTAACGTTCAGTAAAATGTACTTTAGTGTACCATGTACTGTTTTGTGATGTACTGTTTTCATCGGTCCTGTTTTGTACCATGTACTTTAGTGTACCATGTACTGTTTTGTAATGTCCTGTTTTATTACATCCTGTTTTGAAATGTGCCATAGTGAACGGCTTCGCAGGCCAACAACCTTCCCTCAAAAAAACCATTTGAGTTATGAACCCTGAACAAAGGCCTCGGATTACCATGTTGTTATTACAAAGTTAAAATTGAATCTGATTTAGTTTTACAAAAAATGTGTATATAACAAGTTAGAATACACGTATAAAGAGAATAATTTTCATGCGATTCTCACGAATCGCAAAATGCAATTTAAAAAAATAAAATAATAAGTATTTACGTTACAAAAAAGATGCTTATTATGATATCCGCACGAAATGCGAAATGTCACCCAAGATATTTGCATTGAAAAACTTTAAAATTGATGTTGATCGCCGTGTGCTCCTCCATAGGTCATCATCATTCTGGTAATGTAACCGACGCAGATTATAATGAAGACGAAGAGGATTTTGAGTTTTCGATTGCCCCTGATAACGTCGAGAAACCGATCGCAATATCACATGAAAGCCTCATGCTATTAATAGCTAAAATACGCAAAATAATCAAACTTTTTTGGCTTTCACCAACAAGGACTGATGAAAGATTGCAAAAACATGTTAAGGAAGCTGTTGGAAAAGAGTTAATGCTGATATTGGATTCAAGAACTCCTTGGAACAGCTTATTAGCAAAGTTGGAGAGGTTCAACCAATTGAGACCCGGTATTCACAAAGCATTAATTAACATGAAATAAGACATTCAATTTTCGAACGACGAATTTATCCTGCTAACAGAAACCATTTCAGCCAATTAATGCAATTGAAGCACTATTATTACGTATATATTAGAGATTCAATCCGGAGTGGATCAACTTAGAGTTAACTTTGGATTGAAACCGAGATATCTTTTTTAGAGTATATATTGGCGACTTATCAAAATATTCGAATAAAATTCAAATAAAAATTAAAGTACTTAAAAATTAATTAAACGTAATACGCAAATAATCGTAAATGAAATAAAAATGGCTTTGTTTTATTATTAATATTTTTATAAAAATTTGTTGTTGTTGTTTTTCGACTCGATTCCGTATATCCCTTTAGTGATTTACTAACACAATTGTGCGGGTAGGGCAAAAGTACAATGTCAAAAATTTAGTTTTGTATGTTTTTTGAATCAACTTACACATTTGTGAATTCCTTTTTAACTTATTTTCGTCCGAAAAAAAACACTATATCTATACACACAATTGTGTTGGTTTTACTTCAAATAAAGCGAAATTTTTTATCAACAACGCCATTACATACTATGGTTTTTTACTCACACATTTGTGTGGGTTGGACTAAAACTGAGCCAATTTTTTTGTTTTCTTGGTTGAAAAAGGGATATATTGGTGTTTTTAAGGATTGAGTTAACTCGATTCTACAAATTTGGTGAATCGAATCGAGTTAACGCGAAGTTGACTCGATCCCATATATATTGAAATTTCGATCCAGGTTCAATCCGAAATACGTAGTATATGTCGTCAAGACGACAATCTATTAACTGCAGACGCAGCATTAAAATTTTTACTTAATACCCTGGCAAAAATAGACGGCGACTTTGCTACTGACATCAAGGTTGCATTAGAACTAAGAATCAAAGAGAGATGCAATCATTTATTAGGACTATTGCAATATTTGCATAATGGTAAAGTAATAATTCTGATTCCACTGACATATTTGCTCATTTGAAAAAAGGACTTGCCCAAAACCTTTTGTTAGCAACAGTAAAACGATTATTTAGTTCAAGAAGAGGAAGCTGAATAAATCAAAGACCAAATCCAAAAGGCAATTTAAAACGAAATATCCATGAAGATACTATTTTCTACGACTTCAACTATTGAAAGAACTTAAAGGCGCGAACAAGCTCAGTTTGAAGATGATAGAACTAGCGGCAAATATATTAGCCTTAAAGTCTATTCCGCCTATACTTCCGTAGAATCTGAAAGATAATTTTCAGTATCTGGCAATTTGTGCACTACCCTTAGGCTAGGTGACAAAATGCTAGATGATTTATGCTTTCTTTGCGCAAATTTTAATAAATTAGAGCAATAAAGAAGAAATAATGTCACGTGTAACTTGAATTCAAAGTTTTAACACTGAAATAATTTTTAATTTTCCTTTAATTTTTGAGACTGAATTAATCATCTATTATCTATTATATTAATACCACAGCAAGTCATGGTTTGTTGAAAATAATTAACACAAATATGTTGATTTTTACACATTATAAATAGAAATAATTAATTATTAATTTATACATTATTTATATTATAAATAAAAATAATTAATTATTTAATTATAATATAGATAAGTCAAAAATGCACACCAGAATTTTTCTTCTTTCATTTCATTTCAACGTTTATTTTATACATATCACACAAAACTTTGTTGCATTTTATAATAATCGTACACACGAAAATAAAAGCAAATTAAAAACACGTGCGAAAAATGAACATTTTTTTTTATTACTACTTTGAACAAATATCACCCGATATTTATTTTATTGTTTTATCACTATTCACTACACAACACACTCGAAAAATAAAAAAATAATAAAAAATGCATTCGAAAATAAATTGGAATTTTTTTTGTTACACTTTAAAACCTTATTTTATATCTATCTATCTGTTATTGCTCTCTCGAAAATAAAATGTATACTAAAATGTACAAGTCAAAAATGCCTTTGAAATATTTTTTATTTAATTTATGTTTGTGTTCGTGTGGTTGCACCGAAAATTTGTTTAAGTCGCAATTAAAACCGTTATCATAGGTAAACGGGGAAAGAAACGAAGAAAATAATGGTTTCTGTGATACCTCGTGTGCAAGCATGCATTTTGCGATGAATTTTGTGATCACAATTTTTGGTTGTTCGGGAAGCATCGCTTTTACATCACTTACGTAAATTATTTAATGGGCGAGTGGGCGAGTTTGGTAAAACGTCAAAACTTTTGTTCGTGGTTTGGTTTATTATAGAAATTTAATGGTTTATTAAAAGTTGGATATTAATTACTATATTATTAAATGATGGCTGGAGAAGTTCTCGTAGATGCATTGCCATATATTGATCAAGGATATGTAGAACAAGATGTTCGAGAAGCTGTGGGTATATTGTCCAAATACATCAAACAAATATTTTACAAATATTTTATTGACAGGCATTAGCATTGGTTGAAGAAGAATGCAGAAGATACCGACCCACAAAAAATTACCTAGAACATCTGCCACAATTAAACATACATTTACATGAAACTGATTTGATGAAAAATGAGTTCGAGCGCATACAAAATCGCCTGCCTATGGACCAGCTAAGTATGAAACGTTATGAACTACCACCACCTGCACCTGGGAAATTATCTGAAATTTCGGCTTGGGCGGAAAGTGTAGATAATTCCATGGCACAATTAGAACACCAGGCAACACGAGCAGTTAATCTAGAACTAATGCTTGAGTACTGTTGTGAAACATGGAAGGAATATTTAGAAATTTTTACATCTCTCGAAGCCAAAGCGGAAATAGAATTGCAAAATTTGAAAAAATCAATTCAGGAAATTAATTGGCAGCGAAAAACAAAACAAAAAGATGCTGGCGATAAACTGCGGTTGCTCGAGGCCCAGTGGGTCATGCTAGTTTCGAAAAATTATGAAATTGAACAGGCCTGTGCTGATCTTGAATCAAAAATCTACGAAGTCAAAACCAACTTGAAATTATCGCATGATGTGGATAATCAGACAAACGTGTGGCCGATTAACGGAGATGAGCAAATAACAAACAATCAAGATTCACTTTTTGGAGATGATCGAGTTGCAAACGTTGAAGAGAAAGAACCTGTTCAACCAGAAGTGGAAGTAAAGGAAGACATTATACTGCAATCAGTAGTTGAAGAAGAACCACATAATGAGGCGAGCGATGAACCAGAAGAGATAATGGAAACCGAATAATTGAATAAACATATTTTTTCCAATTTTAACAAAATGTTTTTATATTATTAGTACCTTAATTTGTTCAGAGAGCCCACCACATGTAAAACGTACGTCGAAGTTTAGACATTTTTATTGACATTCCCGCCAAAAATGTGTTTTGTGACCATCCATTTATATAAAAAAAATTGAAGTGTTTAGTTCACTGTCGCTGTTTCTGCTTTTTTTTAATTCATTTTTGTACATTAAGTTATTTACGTAGTAATTATCAATTATTTAAATTAATCGTAAGTTATTTATTCTTTGTATTGTTAAATGTTATTTCTATTAAGGAATTCGCAATCAATTTTGTGTGCACCTTTATGTTGAAGTTGTCTAACATATGTATACTTTACAATATTACAGAATATGTTTGAAGCCCGTTTACTAAACGCAACCACTCTAAAAAAGATATTAGATGCTATTAAAGATCTGTTGAATGAGGCTACATTTGATTGTAGCGATTCCGGCATCCAGGTAATTTTGATTATATTTAATTTATTGCGTTTATTAGCATTCCTTTCTTACAGCTTCAGGCCATGGATAATTCGCACGTCTCATTGGTCTCATTGAAATTAGACTGTAACGGTTTTGATAAGTATCGCTGCGATCGTAATTTATCGATGGGAATGAATTTGGGTAGCATGACTAAAATTTTGAAGTGTGCAAATAATGATGATCAAGTTACGATGAAAGCTCAGGATAACGCTGATACCGTAACCTTCATGTTTGAATCTCAGAATCAAGAAAAGGTGTCCGATTACGAAATGAAACTAATGAATTTGGACCAGGAACATCTTGGCATACCGGAAACGGATTATGCATGCATTGTTCGTATGCCCTCGATGGAATTTGCTCGTATATGTCGTGATTTAGCGCAATTTGGTGAATCTGTAGTTATATCATGCACAAAAGAGGGTATAAAATTCTCTGCGTCGGGTGATGTTGGTTCAGCTAACATTAAATTGGCACAAACTGCTTCAATCGAAAAAGAGGAGGAGGCCGTAGTTATCGAAATGCAAGAGCCAGTTAAATTAACGTTTGCATGTCGATATTTAAATTCCTTTACAAAAGCATCACCATTATCGCCTCAAGTACAATTATCGATGTCCGCCGATGTTCCTTTGGTGGTTGAATATAAGATTCAAGAATTGGGCCACATACGATATTATCTAGCACCAAAAATAGAAGAAGACGAAAATTAATCATATTTACAGTTTTTCATAATTTGGATCTTTTTAATTATTACTGTATTTGGCTAGTTTTAAGTAAAGTAAATACACATACAATTTACTGATTTATTTTATTGAAGTATGCAAGTACACATTTTACCATCTACTTTCTCTTTCTACGTGAATTTCCACAGCGATCACGCGTATACACGACCAAGTCGAAGGCAAATAATAAAAATACGGTTTGCATGTATTCTAGGTGCACTGGCGGTATTGTATTGACGTAAAAATACAAATTTGAAATAATAGCATCAAAGACGTTAATAATATACATAGTATTATGTCTATGAATAGCAGTTACCAAAAATCGAACCGCTGTCCAAAATAAAAATAAATTTCGTTCAAAGAATTTAAAATACTGCAGAATAGTATAGGTGGCAACATTTTACCCATATAAAATTTACTATTTTATCTGTCACAAGCCAGAGCAGGATGGTTATATAAAAAATGCATATGGCTTACTCATATCTCGCTATAAGTAAGAACCCGTCAAACCAGTTGTTGTTTTTGTATGATGTGACGTTTTAATTTTGCGCAGTAAAATTATAAATTTTTAAAATTATTAATTAAAATAATAAAAACTTTATCAAATAGTTTTTTATTTATGTAGTGGTGCATTATATGATAACAAAAATTACAGACTTGTGCAAAATGAAGTGTATAGTGAAAAAATGCCAAAATACGCCTAAAAAAATACAAGAAGGAATATCTTATCATCAGTAAGTTTACCAAGTGTTTATATAAAATAAAATGTAAATTATGTTAAGAAGCTAGTGATTTGTGGTAGGTTAGGTTAGTTTAGAGTGGCTGCTATTGCACACTTAGGCCAGTAGTGGCTCATTGTGATACCACAGGATCCTATCTCCCCTTTACTCCTGCTGAAACCATCCAGAGCTACTTATGTAGCGTAAAATATCTCGCATTCCACAGCCCGCGAGTTCCGAAAGGCTGTCCATACTGTACACACCTATATACTTATGCCTTCTGTATGATAGTGCCGGACACGAGCATAGGAAGTGATCTAACGTCTCTTCCTCCTCTTCGTCTAAACAACTTCTACAAAAGTCATTCGTCTGTAGACCCAGCCTTCTTGCATGTTCCCCAAAAGGGTAGTGTCCTGTCAGTATCCCTACGACCAATTCTACCTCTCGTTTTCCCAGGGATACTAGTGCTTTGGCAAGGGGGTTACTAGGGGTTTAATCTCCCCATGATCCAACAGAAAAAATTTTCCAGAAAAATTTATCAGTCTGGTTTATTCTAGGTAATGATGTTTAAATTGTTTTTTTGAAAAGATTTCAGTGAAATGAGTCAAATACGATCAGTTGGAGTCTAATATTTAAACTGTTAACATCGTAAGCGAAATATCGAGTGACAATTATTTAAAATGCCTCCAAGAAAAGATCCAAGTACGGAAACACGCGTGCTTATAATAGCTAACCATACAGCTGGCATAAGCAATTGACAGATTGCCAAAAAAATGGATTAGACCACGCTACGGTCGATTGTAATGTTAAAAAATATCGGGAAAGTGACAGTTTTTTTAATAAAAGACGTAGTGGAAGACCAAGAGCCACAACATCTGTAGATGAACATAGAATATATAGTGACTACTAGCAAGACAAATAGGCACAAAACAGCCCCAGAAATGCTAAATTATTATCAAATAACAAATGCTAAATTTTTCAAGAAAAATAGAAAAAATAACGCCTTGCGGTAAACACCATAACCATAAAATGATTTTATTTCCCGTAATCCTAAAAAAATTTTGCTTAAGGTCGAGACACATAGTTTCCGTTCCGTTCCGACCTTTAAGTTGAATATGTCAAAATGTATGGAAAACCGAAAACATGCTCACAATGTTAAGTTTAAGGCGCAACGGAACCGGAACAGTTGATCAAATTTCAATAAAAACTTAAACAATAACCTCAAATTATTTATTTTGGCGTTTATCGTTAAGGTTTTTTGTCAATGTGTATATCTTCACTCATTATTAAAACAATTGATATGATATTATAAATAATTGATTGAATTGAAACAATATTGTGAAAAACAAAAAAAATCGATTTATCAAACTACACAAAAACAACTAAAAACTAAACGAAAGCTATGTGCGTGGGAATTTATAAAAACTTATTGAAAACGAAACGAACCGGAACGGAACGAAAACTATGTGCCTCGCACCAAAAACAACTAAAAACTAAACGAAAGCTATGTTTGTGGGAATTTATAAAAACTTATTGAAAACGAAACGAACCGGAACGGAACGAAAACTATGTGCCTCGCACCTTTAACATTAAAGACAATCGGCTTGAATACAATGCAATTGTTGTTGTAATCTTTTGAAAGAAACGAGGATTTTTTTTTGAGGATTTTTTTTTTTAGTTATTATGTACAACCAAGTTCAACCAACTAAATCACGCATTTGAGCTTATCATTAGTAAGGATTGATTAAAATGTATTTTGGTTTATTACACCACATTACTTAAAAATCAAGTTTTATTTGAACAAAAATAAAATCAAAATATTTTGTTGTCATACGCAAAGACGTACACCCATCCCGTTCAACATATTTTGGTTTACTTTAAAAGTAAAAAAGCATGTAAGAGCGGCAGTAAAAAATCTCGTGTATTTTTGTTTTTATTTTATTTGTTGTTACGGTGTAAAAATAAGTTGCTAGTTTAATTGAAATATTACTGAATGAAAAGTTTTCTGCTGAACAATTTTTGTTTTAAATAATTCAATAACAAAATATCATTATTTATTTCTTGCAATGTATTATTCAATTTAACTTGAACGATACAAATTATTTATTACAAATAATGAAATTGTTTTTTTGTAGCCATGTAATTTGTTCTCGTTTTGTATGGAATTTTCATTTCTTTTTGGATTTACATATACAAACAAGATTTTAACAAGAAATGGCCTGTTATTGTATTGGTATTGAAACTATATATAAACTATTTTTGTTGTTATTGTTTAAACCTCCTCATTCGGGCGGTGTACATCTGTGCCCTTATCGATTTGATGTAATCATTGAAGTCTTTTATTAATTCTCCTTTCCAAGCCTCTGAAATGAAGAAAATATATTCAAATATTATCAATTAATTTTATTTAGTTATAGTCCTTATTAAATAACGCCATATTTAGGAATTTTAAATCGCCAAATCTTTTTCAATCGTGGGATCCGTCCCAATTGTCTCAAAATCTTTATTAAATGTGATCTAAATATGTTGTTAAAAATTGTTTATATTTCAACGTTGTTCAACGGTTAAAGGTGTTACGTTTATGTAACGGTTATTATTGATTTTTTAACGTTTATAAATGTTTAAATGGGTTACGATTAAATAATGTTAAAAAATATTGCAGATTAAACGTTGAAATACGGTTTACTGGGTTACGTTTAAAATTATTTTGCTTTCAACGTTATCAATTTTTTTACTGGGAACACATCTAATGGTTATAGGGTCTTACCCTCTATTGAAAAGCACTTGCACTGATTTTAAAACACAAAACGAGCTCATTTTGAAAAACTTCCGGTTTTGGAAGTTTTGACACAACTCATTCTGTTACGGTCTTTCATTCTTTCTATTCTTTTGAGCTGTTTAGCAAAGCACTGGTGTTACATTTTGATCTTTTGTGCATTGCATGCATAATCTTATTTAATAATATTACAAACAATTTTGCTGTAAGTATTACATTCAATATTATAATTAGTTATTATCTAGTAAACGTAATCAATATTTTACGTAATTTTCAATATAATCAAAATTTAAGAAGTACACGTGTTTTAGCTTGTAGGTTATGTTTGTTTCCTTAATGACATTCATGTCAACAACCATATTATGCGTTGCACTCTATTTGTTTAATAATTTTATTAGATAAAGCTTTTTAACTTATAATCTCGACGTCCACGCGATCCTCGAGGATGCAAAAGACGGGTCTTTTTCTTCGTCCTCCCCTACTTATAAAACCGGTTTTATAGGTAAAGGAAAAAAGTCGTCTTGCGTCCCCGTTTGAACGTTGTCAATAAGTGGCGTAAAGTTATATAGATATTTCCATAACCCAATCAAGAAATGATTTGCGCTTGCACTACGGAATCTACTTAAATTGAATAATAATTTCTAGTTTTTTTTTATACCTACATATTTTATATATTTCAGAACAATTATGATGGCCTTTGAGACGACATACCTATGCAGCTTTGAAAATGCTGAAGATAAAAGACAGGTAATTATTAGTCGCTAAGTGCCCCCAGCTCACTCAGTAATCGAAACGTAAAGTTTGATGAAAACCACTTAACCCATAGAATTACCTGATAATTCGTGACGAGATAGCATTTTACATGCACCACCAACTGATATTTTACTTTATAGCATTTTATAAAATATTCCTATCATTGAAATCTAGTGAAATGATTTTCTTCTGTATTTCCAGCTGTTTCGAAGTGATCGAGCTTCATGGAATACAATTCCAGATGCACGTTGGTTGGTTGGACGCTGTTTTGAATTGAAGCACTTGGAAATTTACTGAATCGTAAAGGTAAATATCTATTTTTTTTTTGTATAATCTAGATCAAATTGATGAAATATACTTAACCCCATAGAAGTTACTGATAAATTGTGACGATTTGCATTTTACATGCACCACCAACTGAAACCTCAGTTTTTTTTAATTTATTTATTACCTTATTTTAGATAATAATTTGTTTATTAATTTCAGATGTACTTTTGGACTTAAGAAATGTTGGTCATAATAAAATAAAATATTGGCAGAAATATTGAGGTAAATAGAAAACTAAATTATGTATCTTTAATACTTTACTTGGCTCATTTTGATGAAAAATACTTAACCCATAGAAGTTACTGAAAAATAGTGACGATAATTGCATTTCATGCACCACCAACTGAACACGCAGCGAGTTTATAAATTGGGGGTATCCAGTCTATGTAGGTCTCACAAAAAAATGTTGATAACTGTTTTACATATCAAAAAAAAAGTTGACAAATTAATGAGGTAAACATTTTCTGTGTACATATTTTTATGTAGTTATTTTTGGTTGAGCCTATAATTTAATTGACAATTTAGTTGGTTCTATTTTCATTTATTTTTATCTTCAAAGCTATGAAGTTTAATAAATTAAGAAATGTGATATTTTCTTAATTCCCATCAATTATATTAGGCATAAATCCAAAATAAAATAAAAATGTTCCATCCAGTCCAAATAGAATTTTACAACACAGGCAAATCTTCAATTGAAGTATCTGAAATGCAGACTACATCGGCTGGATATACCCATTTTTCCCGCAGGAAAATTTGACAGCACGTGACACCTAAATGTCCAATCGAAGTAGATCACATAATGATTTTATTAAACGTATAATTGTAGGGCATTTATAAACAAATTTTCTCCGAAATAATCTATAGCATGGTGCTGAAAAATTTTCAGCGGAAAAATGTATAAACTCGCACTGAAAGTTATAACATAAACAATTAAGATAATTAAATTTGGAACCGCAATAATAAGATTTTAAATTTTAGGAACAGTCTCCTCAGTCAACAAAAAAAGGATTGGATCATTTCAGTTTAGTTTCAAGGTAAATTAATTATTTAATTAAAATTTTCTTTCTTAAATGATGAATTAAAAAATTTATGTTCGGACTAATGATCCAAATGATTACTACTTTTTGATCTGATCAATAATTATAGATTTTTAATCGATTTTAGTAAATGTTTTAACTTAACCGATTTTATTATTTTTAGATTTTGCTGGAGACATGCATTCTTGCTTGGGACGTATATAATATATTTTTACTATGTATATTTTGAAATGTATTAAAAATTCAAACATAATTCAAATAATATCTTTTTAATTTTTAACCTGGCTTTCAAATTTCTTTTCTATAAATTGACATAATGGAGCAGAATCCCGCGACATTAAAATACTGTTATTCTATTTCTCCCACTTCCTATTGGAATTTGTATTAACAAAACGAATACCAGAATTGATCCCACCCAATATGTCTATGGTAATAGCAAACATTAAATAGTATCAATATAGGACACTGCCATGTAAAATCGTGTCACGCTCTTCAGGGGTGGGGGAGAGAGGTATAGACTGACGTGATGTTGGGGGGAGGGGGATTATAAAATGTGGTCACATAATTAAAACGGTTTTAAAGGCTAAACATACATAAGTAAATTCGTTCTACCCTTCTCTTCCCTTGTATTATTAAGTTTACATAAAAAGAATATTCTTTCAAGGTTTCGTTCAAAATTGTTCCATACGACTTGTATTGTCCTTCAGTTCAATTGGTTTTAAAATATAGAGTTTGCAATACATGTGACATGTACTTCGGAACTCATTCAATGTTACGAAAACACGTTTCCACCATCCACAAAAAGATGCAGGATAGCTGCGCACAGACAGCGAGAATTAATGGCCGTGACTGCTCATCAAGAAAACGGAGAAATTGCAGATTGGTTTGATGAAACGTTTTTAATGGGGTATGTTTGTGATGAGTCGCGATAAAGGAGGAGCGAGGTAAAAATCATTCAAAATAGTGTGACGTAGTTTATGGATGGCCCCTAAGGGGGAAAGAAACGTAGATTTAAACCACTTCATTTTGCCATTTCACACTGATTCGTCTTGATATTTTCCTTCACCACCGAGCTGTTGTTCGGGGGAAGGGGAAGGAAACGAGGAAAGAAAGTGTGAAATGGCAGAATTGCCATTTCGTGTGGGACGCATAGAATACCTTCCAACACTTCGTGTTACTTCACCTTTAAAATTACTGCCATCTATCCCGAAACACAAGAATTAGAAAAAATCGAAATTAGTCATCCGCAAATTTTGACATTTCATGTGTCAAAAAACATACCCAATAATAAAAACATATGATGTGGTTAATTTTTTGTTTATTTAAAATCAATGTTTGCCAAATTAATTTTAAATTAAAAAGTTTAAAAAGACGCTAAAATGAAATAATTAGTATAAGCATTAGTTTTACAAAAAAAAATTTGATTTATTATAAAATATTTATGTGTAAATAAGTTTATAATATATAACGCACAGGAATCCACAAAGTATTTGGACATGAGTAATAAAATAGCATCGGAAATTGAAGAATGCGTCCGGAATAACGTCCAATGGCAAAATATATCGATTCATTTGAGACAGGTATATTGTATTTCCTTTTATTTTATTTATGTACATACTTACGTTATTTTATCGAGTTAATAATGTGTCACAAAACTGCTGCTTAAATCTTATCTTGTATTTGTTCAGCCATATTGAAATTAATTGATACATAATTTTTGTATGTTTCCAGATTTTAAACGATACACCAAAGGAATATGATCGATATGTATTTAACTACAGTTTAAAGAATCAGCTGAGATTTCGTGGGAATTTAGGTTGGTATTTCCCCCTTTTAATATTACAAATTTCCCGTATTCGATGTTCCTAATCGGATCTCGTGAATTTAATTTATCTAATCAGTAATAGATGTCTCTGGTTAACTTTTGTTTTAGTTCGGCGAGTATTTAAAAACGAACAACGTTATTACGAATTATTAATCGAAAAAAGTGTTAATAATTTATGTATATTTCCATATCATTTAGCTGATATTGTAACTAAAGGTCTTCGTGTCACGCCGTTTAATTATTATTTGGATGTTATAAGTTTTCTATTAAAAAATGATAAAAGTTATGATACGCTACCAAATTTTACTGCAGCTGATTGCTTACGAGTGTTGGGTGTCGGTCGAAATGAATACATGGCAATTGTGAGTGACTTAAAGACAAATTCATCGAAACTCTTTTGGAAGCCAACCCCAGCTAATTATTTACCAAAATTTCCCGTCCACATAATAATTGAGCCATGGTGGAAAGTCGAAGCTGGCTATATACTAGAAAATGATATAAAATATGTAAATGATGCGGAACGTAGCTTAATTGATGATCTTATCGATTTTGGGTCGCGAACCGCTGGTCAACTAGACTATATGATTGTGCATAGTTTGTATCGTAAGGGTTTAATATATTTAGACGTTCCAATATCGGGCGATGATAAAATTTCGATACCACCATTGAAAAATTTCGTTATGAACCGCGTGAGCGGAGATTATTTTGAAAATTTGCTCTACAAAATTTTTGTAACAGCTGATGAATATCAAACGATGCAAGAATTATCACAAATGTTGCAAATTAATTTGGATTCAGTAAAACATGCAGTGTCGTTGTGTTGTCGATTAGGGTTTGCCAAAAAGAAAACTCAAATTGAGATTAATGATATTCATGCATCATGGGATAATTTGGAGCTGGGACAAAATGAGTATGCAAAAGTATTAAAAATAAAATAACGTGAAACTAATTATTTTTTTAAATTTTCAGGCGGCCTCAAATAACCCCACTTAATTTCCATTCATTGCTAATCAATGATTCGAATGATGGATTTTTTAATGAGAAAAATTTTAATCCTGTTGCATCAACGCCATTACTGCAAACACCGGTGACAGATGTCGCAAAAGAATCAATAAGTCCTGTTTCCATGAGTAATAACGATAAAGAGTTAAATATATCGAATGAATGCATATCGTCGTCCGATGGATGCAATAGTGATTTTTCTTTCCTTAACAATAGCCAAAACATAAAGGATTCGCGTAAAAGTACGTCGGATGAATTAAGTTCAGGTATAGATGATGATAACGCAGCAATGACCCCAAATGAAAATAATAAATCATTAAAGTCAATCACGATAAAAACCTTGAATCATAAATACGATGCAAATCAAAAACGCATTGGTTTTATATTCGATTCTACTTTAACTGCGTTTTTGATGATGGGCAATTTATCGCCAGGGTTAAAAACACATGCCGTTACCCTATTTGAAGTGGGAAAACTTTGTGATGAGAGTATGGATACATTTTTATCTGAACTCGAAAAAGTGTCATTGCTAGATGCCGAAGGTGAAGGTGAAGTATGCCGATATTTTGCGCACGCAATTCTATTGCGTTCTACTATATGCGCATTAAGGAATTTGAACAATAATATTGGCGGTTTAGATTTGCTACGGCTCGAGTGTCTAGAAGCGCTCGATGTTAAGACCCGAGATCGTTTGCTTGAAAAAAAATATAAGTTCCTTATATCTGCAGCACCATTAACCTGTATACTAATGAATCAATTTTCTATACCAATATTTGGCCCATTTTACAAGAGTTCAGACAATTCACATATCTGGTCAAAATTATTTTACTATCATATTTCGGGATACGGGCCGCCTAGTTTACTTTTAAAAAAAGGAACAGTATTAACCACATTACCACGAATATTTTTGGGATACGGAAAATTGCTCGTGACCATTTTGCACACGGACTCCTATATAATAAATACAAAAAATTATTTTACATTAAACGAGCAACTAAAAAATGGGTGTGTACTAATACAGGCAATCGGTGTTAATGATCCGGGAGAAACAAAATATGAAGCATTTCCATTTGATAAAAATGATGTAACAAAATCAAAATGGTACAATCATAAAGGTATAACCAAATTATCAACTATTTTAAATTTGCACAGTACATGCGGTTACGTAACTTTTATAAATACCGGAGTTGTAGATATTGGATGCGAGGACTATGATATAAATGTACATCTGGAACGACCGACGAGTAAAATTCATAAAAAGAATGCAAAATTCGTTTCGCCAATAGAGGCAATCGAATCTAGTGTAATAGTTCCGCAATTAAAATCACCAGATGAAAATTATTTTTCGGTTACACCTCCATTAATTTTACAACAAAAACAGATTGAACATACTTCACCGTCGAATGTTTATCGTAGCGTTGATTGTAACGAACTGCTACAAAAAGAGTTAGATCAGTTAGATGATGAAAATAGGTCGATGGCGGTTGAGTCGAAACTGGTGTCTCAGTCGTCGATTGAAATTCCCTTAGAGGATGCTAATCGATTCGAACCTATCACAATTCCAGAACATGAACAAGGCGAGGTAAAAATGTTTAGCATTTACATTTAAAAAATAATATTTTATTAAAAATTTATTTAGGATTGGACAATCCTTGACGTTAATTTTGGCGTGCCGCTATTTGATGTAGATTGTAATACAAGTATATGTGAGCGGCTTTGTAAACATTTAACGAATGACGAGAAGTAAGTCCATTACAATAATTCTAACTTTCAGAATATGTAGTTTTAATTTTACTTAAAATGATTTTCAGCATATTCCAACTGATACCGATAAATGAGGATATGAACACCAAATTTATGAAATTCATCTCACAATGTCTTTATTTCAAAGATGAGAATATTCAATTGATAAAATTTGGTAAATACATGCCACAGCCAAAAATAAATTTAGCATTTGAAAATGGTAAGATTTGTTATTGGAATTCTAAATAGAAAAACCACTTAATTTTATTTAATTACAAATTCCAATTTTATTTGTAATATAAAAATATATAAATACATATTATATTTACAAAAAAATATTACCTAATTTATAAAAATACAATAATGAGTACGGTGGTTTTTTTTTTTGGTTTAATAATTTGTCATTCAAAATGGTAGATTCATTATCTTGTTTCCATGCAGAGTTGGCAGTGGCTTGAATTTACCTTTTCTCATAAAAACTACTATGTTATGGACCCTACCCAAAAACCTCGGATTATCATATCGGTTTTATGAAAAACACGACCTCGGAAACGGTACACAGACAATGTTTTAAAAATGGGAACAACATGCTTAGTCGTCAAAGACATGGAGACCTGAACCAAGGCCTTTCGAACCAGACGAAAGATTTATACATTCGATGTACTCGCACTGCAAGAACTTCGTTACTTGCAAACACTCTATTATAGCGAAAATTTGGAGTTGTCTTTCTCATCCACCGACGCGTTAAGCAACACATCATCGACTTCTGCCCCTATCAATAAGTACGGTCAGACTCCGCACTAAGAAATTTAATATCTTGAGTGTCATTGTACATGAACCCCCGAATATAAATCAGATGACGTCACAGATCCATTCTTTGTCGAGTTGGAAGAGATCAGTAACATCCCACACCAAAACATTACAATCATCGTGAGCGACTAATGCAAAAACCGGTAGGAGTGCAGAAAATACATCGCTTATCGGTCCTAACAGCTTGCACCATCAGTAACAACAAAAATAAATAAATAAATACAAGCATATCCGATGTTAGATCTTACAAAGGTGTCGGCATGGACAGCGATCACATCACATGCGTTTTCAAATACAAGTGCAAATTGTCATCTACTTTCAATAGACAAGTACAAAGGACCGTCCATTGGAATTTCGATACGCTGAAAAATCTAGTTTTAGTGCAGAGTTATCAATCAGCGGTCATTGTCAATTTAGATCGATACAGTAAAAATGAAGAACCTCCATCCAACATCGAGGAAAACTACAACCAGAGTTCATGTTCAATGACAATTTATTTTTCCAACACATTAATAAGAGTTGGTAAACAACTAAATTACCTAACTAAACAATTTAATAAAAATTCTAGCATTTACATGCGACTAATTTTTGTGTTTACGTAGGCCTACCTGTTTGTTTTTAATCTTTGTAACTAACCTGTTCTGCGGACGAACCACTCCCCACGTCACAGTAGTCAAATGAAAGACGTGCGGCTACGGTTCGATTTATGTAGAACCAACTGCATTTTGCGTAGCTCTATGCCAGGGCCAGCCTATGTATAGATATTGAAGCTGGGTCGACCCATGATTTCTACACTCTGACAGGATGTCATAGTTGTGTAATAGCATGTGATTTGGCCATATTCATACACTGGCACTGTTCGTACAAAGTATATTTTCTTTGAACATATACATAATTATGCACATTTTTGTGTTGGGTTTGAAAGGTTTTGTATACCATGCGCCCCCACCAAATATTCTTCATTACTTCTTATGTGGCCTCCCCACCCCCCTTATTAAGGGTAAACTATAAGATAAGCAGTACTTTAATCTACTTTATTGTTTATAAAATTTTTTACTTATAACTAATACATATTAAAAAATTTATAATTATCGCGATAAAACAATGAACGCCATTTTACAATTAACAAAAGCATTTAAACAAAGTATATACATCATTTCAATTTTTTTTGCTTTTTCGATTACGTTTGCGTTTTGGAGGTTTAGGTTTTACATTTTGTAAAGCTTCTTCGAGACCAACAATTGGCCCTTGTTTTGATTCAGCTCGTTCATCGCAACGTTTTAGTTGAGTACAGGAGGCATGGATTTGAATGCATTTACCACATGATGGTTCAACGTGAGGTTTACGAGCAGATCGACTTCCTCGAAACATTCCAAAAAATGGAACCTATAATAGTAATTATTATTAATCTGTCATTAATAGTTAAGTTTTGTAATCTCACTTGGCTGTAAGGGAATCGAAATTTTTTGCAAAGGTCGCATTTCTGTGCTGTATCAGCCCATGAATAGGCTGATGACCAATCATTTTCACAATTTTCACAACGAAAATAACCAAATGTTCTTAAATCGCCCTGATATGGAGTTAACCCTTTTTTGGGCTTACGCTCTGGCAATGGTTGCTCGGTTTTTATTTTATCATTCCTTTCACTGATCGCTAGGTTGCTTAATCCGTTCTCTAAATCATCAATGTTAACACTAGATTTAGTGTTATTTACTTTTGCAGCCATTATTTATTAATTACACTGTACAATTAGCAAATCCACTCCACAAACTTGTACAAAAGACAACACTACTAACAGTAACTACTAACTACTACTAGTAACTCTACTCAATCGAACGATTGAATATATTTCAATCCATGACAAATGATTAGGTGATTTCCCCAATTGATTCAATAAAAGATTATTACAAGAAAAACTTTAAAAATTTGTCAGTAAAAAAATACAAAATATTTTTGATTTTTCATATTAAAATAAATGAGTATTTTATTTGTAGGCGGTCTATATATTTGTCAAGGTACATACATAAATACAAATACATATACGAAACAAAAATTGTATGCGTATAGTATTAATACAAATTAGTACCAATACTTTTTATAAGATGGCATTTCAAACAATAAACACCTTTTTACACTGCGGTAGTTTACCATAGAATTAGATTATATAGAATGAATGTAAAGTTTTTTAAATTGTTTTATGAGCTTATAAGTTTACAAAATTAAAATAACAGTTATTTAGCTCTTTTATTGTTTTTATTTATTAGTACTTAAGCTTTCGGAACCATTTCGGTTCCATTCTAGACATACTTTTGAGAATGGAACCGAAATGGTTCCGAAAGCTTAAGTACTAATAAATAAAAACAATAAAAGAGCTAAATAACTGTTATTTTAATTTTGTAAAGTTTTTTCCCCATATAAAATTTGCTATTTCATGTGTAACAAGCCCGAGCAGAATGGTGATATAAAAAATGCATATGGAGATCTCATATGTCAAAGAAAACACCCCAACCAAACTACTTTTTGTTTTTGAACGATGTGACGACCCAATTTTGCGCTCTTAAAAAATCATGAAATTATTAATTAAAATGATTAAATATATTAATAAAATGGTTAGTGCATTGCATAGTGTAGTAGTTCATCATTTAGTAATAAAAATAGAAAACTTCTTATTAAAACAAAGTGTATTGTGAAAAGCTGCCAAAATACGCCTAAAAATTCCATTTTGAATTTCATTTAAAATGTAAATTATGTTAAGAAAGTGATTTGTGGTAAAATTATCCTTAATTTAAGTTATAAATCAGAAAAAAATTCTTTTTGTAAACATATGTTATATTACCAATGTCGCATTTTTCTTATTACTACGGGCTTACTACGTACATATTACTACGGCTTTTCTTTTCATAATTACTTTTTATTTTGGAATACTATAAGTGCAATTTTTTACCAAAACAACACAATTAATGCGTACTATATTGGAATAAAAATAATTTTGAATTTGTGTAGTTTTTAATTTCGATCGAACAAATTCTAAATACGGCCCGGCCCGTTGATTTATATGCTTTCTCTTTTACCCTCCAAATTTGTGACGCTTGACAGATGCTTAGATGAGTTCCGCACTCCGACAGGGGGGTCATTTGTTGTGTTCATTTTTATCACAGATCGTAATCTGATGATAAAAAATTCCTTTTGCGTCCTTTTGCGTCCGGTAATGTTGTTTCTCCTTTAATTTATTGTGTCATTTTTGTCTTTAAATCTTGTATTGTTTGTTGCGTCTCTTTATTTTGTTGATCAAATTTTTCATTCAATTCTTGCGTGAAGTCGTTTATTATTTATTTACTTTGGACCTGTCCGAATACTGTAATAAATATTTCTATTGTAATAATTTTGACAGGATTCTGAATGCAGCCAAATTATTACAACAGCTATGCGTAATAATTTTTGACGTAACTGAAATAATTTTTGTATTATTTCATTGTTGTTGTTGGAAATGCGCCATTTTTTGAATAACGAAATTATATTTTCTTAAGTTATGAATGTAACAATTTATGGTTTGTTCAACTAAATTATACAATTATTGAAATATTGAAACCAAAATAAGTTTCAGTTATCTTATTTTCTGTATGCAATAACGTTTATTACAATTTTTTAATAATGTCAAAAATATTTCAGAATTCGGACAGCAATCGAACTATAACAAATTATGGAAGAGAAAATTATTTCAGTAATGTCAAAATTATTACAGAAATTTAAATTATTACAGTATTCGGACAGGTCCTTTATCACCTAATTATTGCGTCATTTCGAAAGTTTCTCATTGATGGTTAAAAAATAAGACATTTTGTGAATTTAGAGACGTCTAGGTTTAAGTAGTAGCATTAGCAGTAGTTTTATAACTGTTTTGTTGTAATTATAGCAGTATTAGCCTGGAACAGATCCGACAGACTGACTGCGTAAAATCTCGAAGACAATGGTAGAGTCATTCAGAAGAATTGATACACGAAAGATTAACAAGCCAAAGTGAACAGTGTGATGAATAATAAGTGGAAATAGTGGTGTGATTGCATATAATTGTAAATGGGAAATGGTGAATTAGGCTGCGTGCCAAACTTAAGATAATTCGTTTACTACGGTAAAAAACCGGTTTTAGGACAGATTTTTCAATCAAAAGGTCATATAGTTTGTGAAAAATAATTGAATTTACTGAAAAATTTACTTAAATTTGACTTTTACCTTAAGTTTGGCACACAGCGTTAGCTTGTGGAATTATTATTGTGTTGTTTTTTGTTTTGTATATTCAGCAATAGACCAGTAGTGGTAAGTGCTAAGTAAGTATTAGGCAATTATTTAAAGGTTGTTTCTGGCATTTTAGCGAATATTCCGGAGACGATGTGAATTACGAGAATTATTGTTGTAACCTTTAACTTATTTATGTATTCATAATCCACTGATACGAACCGGATTGGACAGGGCAAATTCGTAACAATGTTATGACAACAATTTTCGAGAATTTCCCGATAGTTGTATAAAGTAAAATTATTTCTGTTATAAACCGTCAAATTTATAGTGGTATTCACAATCCAGTGATATGAACCATAAATGTAACTAAAATGTTAGCTACATCTATCGGGATGTAAAGGTTCGATAAGTAGACTAAAATGGGTTGCTATTAAAGCTAATAAGCTACATTTTTATAATGAAACCTATCCCAATATGTTGAAATTTGTCGAATTTTACCGCGTTCGATACATCAATCACTCAATGTAGGTATATAATGATTCATAATTTGAAAAATACCAATATTTTAGATGGCACTTCGTGCGAATATGAAGTAACCCGAAATTATCTATTGATAAGATTATTAAGTATATAAACAGAATAAAGAATGTAATTCGCCCTAGTCGTAAATTAAAAGGAAAATAATGATCAAGGTGTATCAAGGTGAAAAGCGCCAATTTGGATTTTTTTTCTGTAAAAATTGCAAAAGAAGTTGGCAATCCGGTAACTCCTGGACAAATACTGGGCAAATGTGTAAAACCTGTAACATCATGGTATATCCATTTAAACAGGTTGGTAATTTGTCTCTACATACATACTATTATGATATGTTAAAACAGTGAACTTACAATTTTATATTCGTTGGCTTAGCAACCGTTGGAGCGATCGACATCCAATAATGATAATAATGTTCCACATCCACAACATCTGTGTGGAAAGTGTAAGATATTAGGATATGCGTGTAATTTACGCTATTATGAAAAATAAAAATTTGTAATTTTGATGATTAATACAAAATGTAAAAAAAAACACTTTTGAAATTTTTCCGTTATCACTGGATAAGGGATTTAAAATGTGAAAGATGTCGATAACAGTTTTATTGACTGTAATAAGTTTTCATTTTTATCTACAGACATATGTTTATTGTTTATATTTGTAATCAATTAAGCAAATGATATATTTATTAGTTGCTTAATGATTATCTAAAATTGCAACAAATATTTTTTATCTTTGTCTTACAAGTATTTCGGGAGTGATTTGGTGGATCCCCCTTTTATATTACGTTATTTATCAATCGTTATTTTTTATCATACATTGAGATTAAAAACAATCGAAATAGTATAATAAAAAGTCATAATAACTCTGTGAGTACATTAATAATATAACATTAATAATACATTAGTACATTAATAATATAATTAATACATTAATAATATAATTTATGTATTTACAAAATTCACAACCTCAACTCCATATCGATTACGATCGACATGGGACTGATGACCATGTACCACTACTACCGAATCAATATACGAGCAAATAAGCAAAATAACGATCCTCACAAATTTCTTAAATACTTAACCAAATAAAAAAGTTTGAGCAGAATGTTTTATCGGAGTACAACAGTTAAAAACCAAACAGAAAACAAATCGATCATTTCGGCACTACATTATGATCCGTTGTTATTTCAAAATTTTTAGGGAAAAATGTGGCATCAGCCGGAGGCTACAGCGCAACTACTGTTTGTTTCTCGGACTATAATACTCAGTGATTTATTTAAGCATCTAAGCATTTCACCCAGACTACCTTGTAATACGTTGCTAAGGCTTGTTCCCAAACACCAACTTATTACAGACTTATTGACTTATTTGGCGCTACCTTGAATAAATCGGTCAAGTCGTTCCAATTGCATTGTACCATAAAGCAAAATATACATCAGAGGACTCATGTAGAGTTTCCGAGGTTAATCTATCTTACTTTACACAACCTGTATAAGCCTAACAAGAACAATAGACTATAAAATAACTATGCCGATATGTTTATAAGATACGTACGTATGGATTAAATATAGAAAAAAATTAAATTTGTATATATAAATATATTAAAACTACAAAATAAGATTAACCTCGGAAAAACCTGCTTATAAAATTTGCACTACTTGATTTCTCTTATATATTTATTGCTCGATGATTGTACCGACTAATTTGTGACGTAATAACAAAAAAACAAAACGCAATTTCTATTATATGGAAGACAAAATTTTCTTGACATGTTGTTCGTTGCCACTAGATTTAAAAAAAAACTGCATTTATATTTAGTCAAGACACATTTTTGGAGACATTTCTGTGTAGACATACTTACTCAAATAAGTCTCGTCGCGAAGTGACTTCTTTGAATAAGTCGGTGTTTGGGACAGGACTTAAGCTAAATAGCGATGGAAAAATGTTCTTTTGAAGAAGAAGAAGAAACTACGAAAAACTAAACATTTTAGAATATTTTCCACTATTCTGATTCTAATATTTCTAAAGGGCGCTTTAAGCGCGATTTAGATGATGAAAAAATGTTGGCCCAGCAAAATGTTGTCTGTGTGTTTAGAGCTGCACACAATATAGATTTTTCGCATTAGTTGAATTGAGAAAGAAATATAAACCATAAAATATACTCGGGTCGATCATATTTTATGGCAGTATTTTTATTTTATGGCAGCATTTGCTAAAAAAAAGACAAAAACTCACAACAAAATTTTTGCACGATGGTATTCTTTACTTGTCATACACACGAAAACTTTAATATACCAAGCTCTTCTTTTTTTGTTGGACCAACATTTCTTCATCATCTAAATCGCGCTTAAGTATGAAATAGAATTTTGATAAAAAATAAAAACCTTAGCAAATGTTGGGGATTTTTTATTGTGCTTCAATACCTACTAGATTTTTAAATTTTTGTTTTTCCTATCCGTTTCGCTCAAGCATCCAAAATAAAATGAAAATATTTTTACACATACACCCCGCACTTCAGAGCCCGGATTTAGCAAAAAACGAGTCTTTGTCCATTTTTATACGAATAAGTTTGAAAACCTATTTCGTATGAGGCGCCTGCTAGGCCTGCTAGTGTACTGTGTACTTGGTCAAATTGGTTAAATGAAATAGTACGAAAATTGTTTCTAACTGACAGAAACTTAATTAAAACAACGAGTTGAACATTAAGGACAAAAACAAATTTATTAGTAGAAAATGAGAAAAACTCGCTCTCGCCAACTTGTGCAAAATACGGGCCCTGTTTTGCATGAAGACGAAAGTACTGGTTTAGTTTTGTTTGCTAAATGCGTTGTGTGAACCGGCTAAGTAGTTAAAGCACCTACACACGATCTGACTTGTAGGTGCCGACGGTACAGCGGTCATACAGTATGCCTATTTTGATCCAAAAATAATGACAGGAGAGAAGAATTATCGGAACGCAATAGTGTTGAACAAATGTGTTTGGATTAGTAAACATGTCTAATATGTTCAAACGTCACGGTTCACCATTTCACACTCAAAAAATAAAATAAAATTAAAAAATGAGACTCTCATAGCTATTTATGACAAAATCGATAAGAATTTTTTTTTGTTGGGCAGTTATACGAAAGCCCGAAACACTGAAATATTTAAATTTAAATTAAATAGTCAAAATCCCCATCTAGATACCATATGGAAATGTCACAAAACAGAAGTGGAAGCACCAATAATTTGAACTGATTCCACCCGGTTTGATAAATTTTGATGCATATGATCACAAAAACAACGAAACATACATGTATAACAAATGACAGCACACTTATTCAAAATTGTGTATTAACGTCGATTTATATTATCCGTTCCATTCAGTTCCTTCACGTATCGTGTCAGACAAAAAGAAGATTGTTACATGTATTTTTCATAATAAGAGTATTTATATTATCCGTTCCGTATTTGTAGGAACTCCTATGAAAAATACATGTAACATGTAACAATGTTTTTTTGTCTGACACGATACGTGAAGGAACTGAAAGGAACGGATAAATAAATCGACCTTCAAACGTCGTATACGTATTTACAAATTTGTAATTTCGTCTCTCATTTTCGACACGTATAGGTCGATTTATATTATACGTTCCTTTCAGTTCCTTCACGTACCGTGTCAGACAAAAAAAAAACATTGTTACATATATTTTCTATATGAGTATTTATATTATCCATTACGTTCAGTTCCTTCACGAACCGTGTCTTAGAAATATTGTTGAAAAGAATGTTTTGTCTGAAGTCTGAACGCGAAAAAATACGAAAGAATAGCGAGGTAAATAGAATTCATATATATTCCAACTACAAAAAAAAAAAAAAATTAAATTGCTACTAAAACATTTTTGGATTTTTTGTTATCGTTTAGTCTATACGTAACCAAAGATACGAATATATGCAGCATGTGTGAAATAATACTATTTTTTTATATTCTCTTCATGCCAATCTTATGCTAATGTTTGTCGCAACTAAATTTTTCTTATATGCTCTTTTTATTATCCCACATATTTTATAGTTGTTTTAGTCTAATAAACTATAAAATATAAAAAAATTGTTAAAGGAAAATAAAGTATACGAGTATTTAGATTATCTGATGAACTGAGCAATAAAACACGTGTTCACATTTTCTATTGTATCCGTTTTAAATTTTTTCTTGTTATTTAACGTTTATAGGGTGTTTGTTGTATGAAACGATAAAATTTTATGGCAGATAGGGTGGGTCATTTGGGAGCCTTATCCTATGGAACAGATTTCCAAAATTTCAAATGTGAAAACATTTTCTCTTGGTATAAACTATTTATTATTTAATTATATACAATGTAACTTCCGCGTGATAAACTTTATTTCCCAAACTTGCATACACAAAAATTAAATTGCTACTAAAACATTTTGAATTTTTATAAGTTATCTTTTACTTTATACGTAACCCTTTATACCAACCGAATATATACGATAACCATACGATGAAAGAGTCTGAACTGATAGTATAAATTGATGGTGTCTGAACACGGTGCAGGAACTGAAAGGAACGGATAAATAAATCGGCGTTAATAGGGGTACAGGACATGGATTCTAGTTCGCTTTTTACAATTCAAGTTGGATTTTACCAATGCCTTCTAAACTACTGGCCGCTTACACCAAATGATGACGACACGCTAAGTCGACGTTGTTGTTGCTTTCTCTAGTTGCTTTGTTAGTGTAAATATCTTAAAATTATTACTGCGCAGTCTCGGTTTAGACTTAAATTGACGTCATGTGCGAAAAATGAGAGTAGTAAAAGGCCTGTAGTTTAGAAGGCATTGATTTTACCGAATCGTCATAGTAGTGGTGTGCATATTGGTATACGGGTTTTGTTTTGTGTTTTTCACGACATTTAAGAACACAAAATATTATATTAGGTACATAATTTGTGAATTTGTTAAATTTCACCATACCAAAAACAATAATAAAATTTATTTTATTCAAGTTTTATCTAAATATAAATGAAAAATTCACAAAAATAAATTGAAATCGAAACTATTTACGTACATCTATAATTTTTTTCTTTGCTCGCGAGCAGAGGAAAAAATACTCATGATGTTTTTTCACAACCGATACATAGTATCATTTATAAAATGGGATCAACATTTTGGCGAATTTTTAGATGGATTTGACACACAATGATAGGAAAATGTCGGCACACAATATTAAAAGTGTATATATACACTGTATACGTATACAAAATTCAACTTGAATTGAACGTGAAAAGCGAACAGAATCCATGTCAACATGGATTCTGTTGCCTTTTTTACAATTCAACTTGAATTTTACCGAAACGTCATTGTAGTGGTGTGCATATTAGTAAACGTGTTTTTTTTGTTTTGTGTTTTTGTTTTTGCACATGACGTCAATTTAAGTCTAAACCGAGGCTGCGCAATAATAATTTTAAGATATTTACACTAACAAAGCAACTAGAGAAAGCAACAACAATGTCGACTTAGCGTGTCGTCATCATTTGGTGTAAGAGGCCAGTAGTTTAGAAGGCATTGTTTCTACTCAACAAACAAATAACAAAACAATACATCGATGCGATCAAGAGACACGATAATAAAAAAAAAATATGAATTATGAAATATGAAAATTAATTTTATTTAAGTTTTATCTAGATATAAATGAAAAATTCACAAAAAAAATTGAAATCGAATCTATTTTCTTATCATCTGTCATTTTTTCCTTTGCTCGCGAGCAGAGGAAATGTATTGTATCATTTATAAAATCGGGTCAACATTTTGGCGAAATTTCATGTGGATTTGACACACACACACACAATGATACAAAATGACAGCACACAATATTAAAAGTGTATATTATACACTGTATACGTATACAAAATTCAACTTGAATTGAATTTGAAAAGGCAACAGAATCCATACCCAGATCGTGTGTATGGGGTATTATAATTCGGCGCCCGATCTAAAAAATATACGTCTGAATATAATATTACGTCTAAATCACAACCTAACAAAGTTATATTTTCCCATTTCACCATTAAATTTGTTAATAGGCGTACCAATTTTTATATATTTTTTTTTAAATAGAAAACAAAAAATAACCAACCATATTCCAGCCCAAGATTGGAAGATTGAAAAAATTGTATATTGTGGTTGAGATAAAGATGTAAACATTGTATTTTTTGAGATACGATCGCCATGACACACAAACTAAAAATCACTGTACAATCATAATCACTTTTAAATTCCGATTCAAAGTAAAATTGATTACACGACGATTCACATTAACATTTCATATTTTCCTTATCGATTGAAAATTAAACAGTTTATTTTATCGGATAAAGTGTATGTATCGGACTTTATTATGGAAGATTTAAAATATAAATTTTATAGAACACACTCGAACAAATATTACGTATTGGAAATCTAATGCACTTTTAACGAAAATATCGACGATTACATGGGTGGCCTAATTTCATACATTTTCCGCAAAGATGTGTAGGGTGTGGAACATTATTGTCCTGATTAGATGTGGATTTTTCCAACGGTTGCTGCGTAAATTAACGAAAAATTTATTGTGTATTTACCAATTTATATATTTAGGGGAACTACCTACCTGTTTAAATGGATACACCATTGCCTTACATGTCATACATTTTTGACCAACATTGGCCCACGAGTTACCCGATTGCCAACTTTTATTGCAATTATTACAGAAGAAAAATCCAAATCGACGTCCCGTTCCTTGATACGGCGTTAAGCTCATTTCGAATTAATGAATTGAATATTATACTTGAAACTATAACGAGTCAAAGTTTTGTAAAGTATGTTTACGTATTTTTTTTAGTTGCTTATTTATAATAAAGTTCCTCGGTCAAAACAAAAAAAAAATCGTGCATTTTCGCATTTATTTGATGTGGTGCTAAAATTAGTATTGTCTAAAACCACTCACATCTATTACAATTTTTTCAGCACAGCACATATTCTTCCACCAAATGTATTAGGCGGTTAATTTACTATGAGCAAATTGACAAAATCGTTAATTTTTTGCTGACGGAATTTGTAAATGCTATCTTAAATGTTTATGTTTGTATAATATTTTAATTTTATAATCTCTTATTTATCCTAATAAGTTATCATTCTCAACATGGTCTAGATATTGTTAAACTAAGAGCTAACAATAGCAACAATTAAAATACATTTTGTATGTGAATTCTTCCATAACGCATATCTGTAAATCCCGTTCCCGGCCCATATACACAATTGTGTATGTAAAGTTCGTGTACGAAAGAATTATTTCAAAAATTGAGTTGTGTATGTAGTTTGGAACAACATGCACATTTGTACATACCATTTAAACTTGTTTTCGGCCGAAAAAAACACTATGCTACAGTTCAAGCGGCACAATTGAGTAAGTTGATATTGGGATCCCGTATCAACTAATTTATATGTTATCAAATTATTATACTTCTTCAAAAATAATACTGATTTAACTAAAATCCATATAAGTTTAGGAGAAACAAATATTTTTTTAAAGAAGGAGCAACTTTAAGATTCTCACTGTTCGACTTGTTCCCTAGTTTCAGTTCCACCTCAAACAGGTTTGAAGCTAACAAATCTAGAATTTTGTAATTTTATTTTCATATAAGCTAGAGTAAAATCAAAAAGTTTTTTCGCCTCCTGTAAAAAACTGAAAACGTAGATATACACACTATATTGCATTGTTAATGACGATATACGTATATTGTAAAACACCAGCGCCATAACTAGTATTCTAAAACATCAGCGCCATAACAGTGCCAGACATATTTATGTATGGTGAACTTCTTGTAGTCTCACGAAACGAGATACAAAAGTTGGATTATTTTTCTACCAACTGAAATGTATTGTGGTCTTTCTTTTAGAAATTTACAACAACAATCCACATTACAACAATGTAATTCCAAATTGGAAACCAACTTTTCTGTTGGTACAGAATCCGTGTGTTCACTGATGGTTTTATGACATAAAAAATCGGTATATTTTGACATATTTTACCCCGGCTAACTTCGCTTCATTAAAATATCCCAATTTTTTTTTTTATTAAACGAGTGAACGCGTTTATTTTTGGCTTGGCATATAAATTTGACAGTTCAGTATTTTAAACAATTTCCTTTAGTTTACAAGAGAATTTAATATAGAAGTGATATATTTTATAAAGTGTTGTTTAAATTTGAATAAAATATTATCAAAAATGTTTATGATTGAATCAAGTTTAGCCGGCTATCAAAAAGTGAGTTTTTTCAATTAAAACCCAGATGTCAAAAACACCCCGAAAAAATCCAAAACAAAGGGGAGCTAAAAATATACCGATTTATAGAGTGCGCTCGGTTTGTAGCTCAAAAAATCCGGATCCCAAGTATAACAAGACGAAACTGAAAATTGAGCTATCGTATTTTTCTTTGAAATATTAGAAAAAAGTCGAAGAATCAATACTTTAGTATTGGTGCGTTTATGTATACTGTCCCAAGAATAACAAGACTATAACGATCTATCTATGGGATACCCTGTTTGTATTGTTTTTCATTGATCATATGATAAAAAAATTTGTACGGATTGTATTTGGAAACAGTAAAAATCATTAAAACTCGATTTTTTCCCCATCAAATTTTGGATGGATAAAAGGTGTGGCGTTTTGTTGAAGGGTTGGCAGTTAATTTTTGGATGTTGAATCCGATGGTCGGTTTTTTTTGAAAAAGAACTCGAGCAAGTATAGCAATATATATTCAAGATAAGAAAATTAAGTTGAACAGTTTAATTGTATGTAAAAAGTTAAGTGCACCAAAAAAAAAAACTAAATTAAAGTAGAATATTACCGAGTAAAATAATTTGGTATAGAATATTAAAAAACATTTAGTCTGGTGAACTGTTTAGTGTATAAATAAACATACCTCTAGTTAATCCGAAAAAAGCATTGTGAATTAAGTCGGGGCCGTATTTAAAAAAAAGAAATGTTGTAACGAGCCTCGGAAAGTTGTATAATAATTGGGTGTAATAAAGATAAAATAACTTAAGAAAATTTCTTAGTTAATGCATAAGTAATTATAAAATGGGAAATGGAGTGTTTTACTCAAAACGAAGTCCCTCGATTAAAAACGGAATATCCATAGATAAAAAAAAAAAAACTTGTTCGAGATTGGATGCACATGGGAGGTTCGGCATACTACGTATAACGTACTAAATCGACACGAAGGCAAAGATTTACCGCAAGCGAATGATAATTTGCTGGACGTTCAACGGTTTGGGGCGAGAGTGATCCACAACCCGAGGAGCACCTGCAGGCCACGGCAAAATAACAGAAAACGGCAAAAATGAAAATTTAAGCATTATTTGTTTTGGTTCTACATTTTTATTATTATATTTAGTTACATTTTTTTTGAATTTGTAAAATCAGTTCACCAGTTGTTTTGGTTCCTTTTAAGATTTTTTTTTTCATTTATATTGGTTTGAGTAAATATTTGTATTTATTAACGTGATTGGGTATATAATCCTATATGGTATAACGTAATATGTTTTTTTGTACGCCGCTTCCAATTAAATTTTGATGTTATGTCTAGTGACATGAACAATTAGGTTTTTTTCTCAGTATTATAAGTGTTAGTGACAGAGTTTAGGTGATACCGCGTGCGTGTAGTATTATTGTAATATTTTTTTGAATGAAACCAAAAGGCGGTTACAAGACGAAACTTAAAATAGAGAGCTACGAACCGTATTTATTTTACATGTTCACGACTTGAGTTTGGTAATTTTATAAAAGTGATTTTCTGAAAAAAAAATTTAAAGATATGCCTTAATTTAGATAAAATTACACCAACATATATTTTTATATCTATTCAAAAATTGTTTGTATAAATTAATTAATTTCTAGTTCAGTTTTAAATTATTAAGTGGAAAACAAATGCGAAATAATAAACATGATATGAGCTATATGGAAAATATTTAAACTTTTAATATTACAATCAAAGAATAATACCAAATCATTGTTTAATAATAAAAATTAATTAAAAATTAATTATAATATAATTTAGATGTGTATATATGTAAATATTTTTTTTATACCTCAAGTTTAATAAAATATTCAATGTCCTAAACCTAAATTTTTTGTTTTGCTTTACAACATTTGGACGCCATCTTTTTCCTCATATGTATTTTCAATTATACCCTTTTACATATGTCCATGCACGAGATCGTTCCCGCCATATTGTTTTTGACTTCAGTTCACACATACATGTATACAATTCTATTTATTGAGTTTCGTCCAGTTTCGAATAATCGTGACACTTTTCATACAGGATCTTATTCTAAGTCGAAAGCAAAACTATGTCAAAGTCGAAACTAAATATAAGTTTTTACTTCGAAAAATGATGAAAAAGTCGAATTTTGTTATACTTGGGTACGGCTGTCATGCGAGTCATATCGCACATCCTCTAAAAAAATGTCATGACACAAAAAAACAGTTTTGAGATAAATGCATTTTAAATTGTTAACGCTACTGCGATGTTTAGATTATCCGTTAAAGATAATAATGAATAACCTCAGCACCACAGAAGCGTTAGCAATTAAAAAATGAAAAACATTTAATAACCCAAAACTTTTTTTGTGTTGACAGTTTGTTGGAGGATGAGTTAGTTTAGACGATACCTCACTATGTCGCATCACTTCCTCGGTTCTTACTTCTTTGCCTACGAACTGGTTTTGGAGTGGCCGTCTTAGTTAACAGTGATGTGCAGCGAGAAGAACAGTATAACAATGTTGATTTAGCTACATTTATTGCGAACAATGAGCCATTACTGACTGCGGAACAAAAAGTATATTTATGATCGGATTATGCTGACTTGTTGCTGCTAAACAAGGTGGCTTTTTCTTTATGGCAAGACGTTTTTAATATCACTTATGAAAAGATACGTGTTCGCAGCACAAAATTGCTTGGCAATTGCATCGTCAGGCATTGCTGCCACTTTGTTGCTTACAACAGGCAAGCCGCATTTGGAATATAAAAATGGACAATGAATTGTTAAAGTCTGGCTTAACCAAATCCAAAGTCGATCCGTGCATATTACCAAGTTAGTGGGAATAATATTTGTTACTGTTTATGTGGATGACCTGATAATATTCAAGAACGACCAAGAGATGAAAAGGAAACTCAAAGAAAACCTGATGTCAAAGATGAAAGATTTGGTGTCTACAAATAATACGCAACTGCAAGAATGATGTGATTTGGATTGACCACCAATAATACATTAACGAGATGCTGTTAATCAAAAATTGTCAGCGAAGTTTTGCCGAAACACAAAGAAGAATTTAGATGAAATGACTGAAGTTCCGTACCAGTCAGCTGTTATATTGTTTTGCTACTCTAGTGCCCAGAGCAAATGTGTGTTATGCACTGAATTTAGTTAGTCGATTCAACAATAACCCTGGGAAGGCTCATTGGACAACTGTTAAACGAATTCTACGTTATTTGAAGGGAAGAGCGACCGCTAAATTAGAATTCAGAAAAAATGGTGGCGACTGTCTATCTGTTTTTTCTGATGCTGATTGGGCGAGCGATTTGGACCAGAGACGATCAACTACAGGATATGTTTTTACACATCAAAACGGCCCGATATATTTGAATTCCAGAAAATAACCCACAGTGGCACTGTCAACAAGTGAAGCCGAAACTATGGCAATAACTTCGGCCACACAGGAGACGATTTGGTTAAACGGATTACTGCGAGAGTTATTTGTCGAGACTTTAAAGTGTGCGAAGATCTTTTGAGACAACAGGAGTACTATTAATCTAGCTACAACTACCAGTTACCATACAAGACGTATCGAAAGTATCGACTTGTGTATGTTTCGACCGATGATATGTAATAGATGTAATGACAAAAGGACTCAATATTGCCAAGCACCAGAAGTTCATCAATGCAATGGGGCTTTGCACTGTGAAGAAATAGAATTCTAGCGGGGGTATTGAAATGAGAATTGTATTTGTTTTTATGAGTTGGCAGCATTGGTCATATTGATTATGTATTACTTCTACTTTCTTACTGTATTAAATAAAAAGATTTTCTTACTTCCAAATTCGTATCCATTGGCAAAGTTCCAACAGTTTCCACGTTTTTTTAACTTCAAAATGAAATTGTTACTTACTAAGAAAAATAAACAAATATAATTTTTGGTTGTTACTTTAAAGGTCTTACTTTGGTGCAAGCTACACCCATTCTGAATAGGAACAACCATTGTGCTCAAAGTAACTAACCAAGAATTTTATTTTTATTAGTTGGTAAAAATTACAGTTGAACGTTAAAAAAACGTGAAAACACAACTAAATATATTCATAATAGTAATATGGTAGAAGATTATTGAATATTATTACTAATCGTAACTAATTTTTCGTCTTGCTTAGAAAAATTCGATGTCAAAAAAACAAATATCCCATTTATACTGCACTATTGTCAACATTTAAAAATAAAAGTATTCAATAAAACTGTTCTGCGGGTCGATTCTGGTGTCCTTAGGAAATAGGAATTTTTTTCCTATTTAGGAAAAATTTTTGATAGCAGTTTTTTCCTAAAAAAATCTTTCCTATGGTTTATTTTGGTACACATAGGAATAAATTTTTCCTAAATTCTTGATAAAGTTGAGTATTGAAAACCATGGCTCTGTAAGCGGTTATTAAATGTCAAACTTACATTAATTGTGTGTAATTATAATTTATTTTGAATAATTAAAAAAAAATTCATTTAAACTGCTCATTTTTCTTATTATAAAATCTTTCCGTATCCAACGTAGGTATGGAAAGATAAATGTCAAAACTGCAATAAATAGGAAAGGAAAAATTCCCATAAGCCACACCAGAATATGCTTATAGGGGGAAAAAATCAAAACTGCTATAAAAATTTTAAATTCTTTCCTATTTCCTATTCCTATAGGAAAACCAGAATCGACCCACTGGTGGTGAACATTAAAACTACAAAAACTTGAATTATTAAGCGTCTTACTTTGGCGCAAGCTAGTCCCATTCTGAATAGGAATAAATATTTTGCTCAAAGTAACAACTAAAAATTATTTTTGATTTATTTGTATTAGTTGGTAAAAATTACATTTTGAATTTCAAAACAACGTGAAAACACAACTAAATACAGGCTACCCTCCAAGAACACGGCATTCGAAAACACGGTTTCGAAGAACACGGATACCCATTTTCTCAAATTACACGGTTTCAAAGAACACGATTTTCATTATTCTCTTTTATTTTGTTTTCTGTATATCATAATAAAAAATATAAAAAATTTTTTCTTTTCTTTTTGTAGTCTCGAACCACGGTTTTAAATAACACGGAATGAATTAATCGTGTTCTTGGAGAATTTCCTATATATTCAAATAAATAGTAATGTGATAGATCATTACTGAGTCAGTACAAATCGTGATTAATTTTTTGTTTCGTTTAGAAAAGTTTGATGTCAAAATAACAAAAATCCCTTTTATATTTTTATTGTCAATACAGGTGGTGAACATTAAATCTACAGATAGAATAGAATTCATTCTATACCAGCAAAAGGTTGGTTGAAAACTATTCCAATTTGAAATAAAATATATGGGATTGTTGGTGTAAATTTACACAATGGTGGTCTTATTTTGGGAAATATTTGTCCTATTCGAATATAGGAATGAAATTTGTGCTCAAAGTAACAGCCAAGCTATTCTTTTATACTTTTATCGGTTGGTACAAAATTTTAATAAAATCAAACGAAGCATGCGATTTACTTTTATGTCATAAAAAATATTTATAAAAATATAAAAAGCATTTTCGACGTAAATATGGCTTATTTTTCAGATTAATAGCATCGGAGCTCATTTTTTCTATCGTCGATTTATGTCGTTATTGTTGACAAATTTAAAATTGATTCTTCTTGTCAAGACGCCAACCCATAGAATAATAATGTTACGGTGACATAATTGGTGATAGCTGCGGGATTGTGAATAATAAGGAAAATGATTCTCTACGAATTAAACTTGCGCAATTAAAGGAGCAACTGAAACAGCGAAGTTTGGCCAGTGAAGGCACAAAAGCTAGTTTGGTGGAGGGACTACATGAGGCCATGGAGAAGGAAGGTATAAATCCAGACGTGTATGATTTCGAGGAGGAAAAAACGGATGAAATCAGTGTGGACAAGAAAGAAAAGGACGTACAAACGGTGGTCGGAACAACACAAAACCCATGTGGAAGTTTCGATTTATCGCAGTTGATGGCTGCTATGAATCAAATGATGGGACAACAGTTGGAGCAACAAAGGGCGGACATTAAACATCAAATGAAACTATCGAACCAGGACATGAAACAGCAGATGGAGCAACAAGGGGCGGACATTAAAAACCAAATAGAAGATAGCCAAAAGAAAATGAACGAGAGGTTTCTGGAGTTATCTTCTACACTACACGGTAAAGTGGAAAAACTGCAAACAGAAGTACACGCAGAAATTCAAAATGTTAAACAAGATCTACAAACGGAAGTTAAACGTCTCGAGAAGGAGCTCCAAGATGTCAAGGCGAATGGAACGACACATCAAGCGATCCAGACAGTAAACGCTGTTAAGTTAAAACCACCAAGTTTTGATGGAACAACATCCTTCAGTATTTTTAAGTTCCAAATCGAAACGGCGATTATCCAAAATCAGTGGAATGAAGAACAACGTGTTGGAGCGTTAATTGTGGCTCTTAAAGGCGAAGCGGCAGAAACACTACAAACCATTCCCGAGCAGGAACGGAAGGTTTACATGGGAATTATGAAGGCGTTAGATCGGAAATACGGAAGTGACCACAAGGGAGAAATCTATCACATGGAATTGAAGGGTCGATACCAAAGAGAAGGAGAATCGCTACAGGAATTTTCATCGGCAATTGAGTGGCTCGCGCATTTAGCACATTCAAATATGTCGGCCGATTACATGGAGCGAATTAAAATAGATGTATTCATTGACGGTATTCGAGATCCTGAGACACGCAGAGCGGTGATGTTGTCATCTAAGGCAACTTTTACGGAAACCATCGCTTGTGCGTTAACAAACGAAACTGCTCAGGCCATCATCATACCAGCAATGGAAATTCGCCGAGTGGAGATTGATTCCATAATAGACACCGAGCGGGCTACGCCAAGGTTCAGAGATGGAAGTGACAGGATTAAATGCTGGGTATGTTATAGAATTGGTCACATCTCACGGGACTGTTGGGAGATTAAGAAGAAACGAGGAAGATCGCCATCTCCTATGAAGCGTAGACCAAACGAGGAGCAGATAGAATCCAGAAAGGAGGGTCAGACGACAACAGAGTCGTTAAACTAAAAAGAGCCAGCTTGAAGGGGCAGATGCATGCTGACTCCCACAACTGATTGCCCCATAACCTCCATCCATGTTTCGAGAGTAGCAAGGTGCGGTGACAGCTTGACAATTGAAGCCGATATTGATTGGAAGAAATGCATGATCACGCTGGATACGGGAGCAACTCATACGATTGTTCGTGAGGATATTATCGATGGAATTATGGAACCAGCTAATGGAATGAAATTACGAACGGCGACTGGAGAAAATTCAGCAATAAAAGGGGAAAAGGTCGTAAAAATAAGGATTGGGCGAAATCACTTTCAACACGAGGTGCTGGTTGCAGATATTGTAGGCGAAGTAATCTTGGGGATGGATTTTATGAGAACGAATGGCTTCGTGGTGGATGTTGGACGGGGTGTATTAACCTACGATAATATCGAGTTGCCACTTCACGTTAGCGCCTTTATAGGAGAAACGAGCAGGCAAATTATAATGGATCATCGGGAGAAGCTGCCACCGAGCTCGGAAACAATAGTATGTGCAAGATTGGAGGGACATTCTGGGGTCACCCAGGTTGTGGGTTGTGGAAGCCAATGAAGCGGAGAGCGAAGCCAGAGAAATTATGATCGGGAGAGTTCTGGTGAAACCAGACAGCGATAATAGAGTACCAATTAGGACTCTAAATCTCTCGGATAAGACGAAAACCATCAAGAAAAGGACAATAATCGGAAAATGTGAAGAAATATCTGCGATAGTGAAGTACGAGCAGAAAAATCCGATTAAGACGGCTAACTCGCAAGTGCAGAAAGAGGTTGTAGAACAACTCATGGAAAAATGGACCGAAGATCTTACCATGGAACAGAAAAATTTGGCAAAACAATTGCTCGAGCGGTACATGCCAATTTTTTGCAGTACATCAGACAATAATGGGAGAACCACAATGGTAAAACATCGAATAGATACAGGGTCAGAAATGCCGATTCGTCAACCACCCAGGAGATTACCATTGGCAAAGGAAGGAGAAGTGGATCGAATGGTAAGAGATATGCACGCAGCAGGGGTAATCGAAACATCAAGCAGTCCGTGAAGTTCACCAGTGGTGTCGCAGTCGAGAAAAAAGATGGTAGCATGAGATTCTGCGTGGATTACCGAAAATTAAATGCTGTGACGAAAAAGGATAGTTACCCATTGCCAAGGATCGATGACACATTAGACACATTATCGGGTGCTCGAATATTTTCGACATTAGACCTGCAAAGCGGCTATTGGCAAGTGGAAGTCCAGGAGGAAGATCGCGAGAAAACGGCATTCAGTGTGGGTAACGGATTATGGCAATTTAACGTTATGCCATTCGGAATATGTAACGCCCCTGCGACTTTTGAACGGCTAATGGAGCGCGAAACTAAAGGGATTACATTGGAGGACGTGCCTCGTATATTTGGACGACATCATCGTAATGGGCAAGGATTTCGACGAGCATTTAAGGAATTTGGCAGAGGTTTTGGATCGGATACAGGCCGCCGGATTAAAGCTAATAAGCCCAAGAAAATGTAAATTATTTAGGACGGAAGTAAAATATTTGGGTCATAAGGTAACAATTAATGGAATTCATACCGATGAAGATAAGATCGCAGCGGTGAAGGAATGGCCACGACCTAAAAACTTACATGAATTACGGAGCCTACTTGGATTGTGCACCTATTACAGACGATTCGTGCCAGGATTCACCAGCATTGCAAAGAGTTTACACGAGTTAACCAAGAAGAACAAGGCATTTGAATGGAAGGATGATCAGGAAGAGGCATTTGTGGAACTAATACGACGATTATGCGAAGCACCAATCCTCGCATACCCTATACCCAACGTTAAATTCATTTTGGACACCGATGCAAGTAATGATGGTATAGGAGGAGTATTATCACAGGCAACAAATGGTGAGGAGCGAGTTATTGCATATTACTCCAAGATGTTATCAAAACCGGACCGAAATTATTGTGTAACACGGAAAGAGTTGTTGGCTATAGTGGAATGTGTTAAGCACTTCCATAAGTACCTCTATGGCCATAAATTTCTTCTACGGACGGATCATGGAGCTTTGCGCTGGTTGTTACAACTCAAAAATCCAGAGGGACAAGTAGCACGTTGGATCGAACGTTTGCAAAGCTTCGATTTCCAAATTGAGCATCGTAAGGGAACCGCACATGGAAATGCCGACGCATTATCAAGAAGGCCATGTCCCGTGGAATGCAAGCATTGTGGGCGTGTGGAGGGTAAGGAAAACATCATCGATATTCGGCTTATGCAAGTGCTACCTGATGAGGAATGGACTGATGAAATGATCAAGAAGGACCAATTCCGGGATGCTGACCTGTCATTCATCATGGAACATAAGGAAAAGGAACACCGGCCCACATGGAGTGAGATAGCTGACAAAACTCCCATTGTAAAAGCTTATTGGGCTCAATGGGATAGCCTCCACATAGAAAATGGATGTTTAAAAAGAAAGTGGGAAAGCGCGGATGGTAAAGTAAAACAATTGTTGGTAGTGGTGCCAAAAGGTCGGATAGCGGAAATCCTCAAGGAGTATCATGGAGGAGCAAGTGGAGTTCACCTAGGGATTAATAAAACATTGGCCAAGATTCGACAACGTTTCTACTGGTCCGGATGTAGACAGTCAGTAGTAGAATGGTGTCGAAGATGTGACCAATGTGCGGCAGTAAAGGGACCAGCACGAAAAAGCCATGGAACCACGAAACAATATAATGTCAGGGCACCATTTGAGAGAATTGCAATGGACGTGGCGGGTCCATTTCCGACCACCGAGAGCGGAATAAATATGTGCTAGTAATAATGGATTATTTCAGCAAATGGCCGGAAGTGTATCCCATACCCAATCAGGAGACAACAACAATAGCTGATGCCGTGGTCAACAACTAGGTTAGCAGATTTGGTGTCCCGATGGAAATTCACACGGATCAAGGAATGCTGGGTATCAATAAAACAAGAACGACACCTTTACACCCACAGTCGGACGGTATGGTGGAAAGATTCAATGGCACATTGGAGGAATATCTAGCAAAGGTTGTAGAAAGGAACCAACGCAACTGGGATCGACATATACTGATGTTCCTGACGGCCTACCGATCAGCGGTACATGACACAACAGGAGTGACACCAGCTAAAACCATATTTGGGAACAATCTGCGATTACCGGGAGATTTAAAGTTTGGGGCTGTTCCATCAGCAGCTCTATGCGGACAGGATTACGTCGACCAGATGAAAGAGGAACTCAATGAAATACTGTGTAAATACATTTGTGTGAGTAAATAAATACATAAATGTTGTGTAAATAAATTTGTGTGAGTAAATCAAATATGAAGTAGTTGTATTATTCACAATCCAGTGATTCAAACCTTGAGTGTCAAGTTGCTGTAGTGGTCAGTAGAATAACTTTGAGTAGAATAATTGTATTACCATTCCAACAAAAACTTGGAATGAAACTATTCTGGCTGGAATGAAATGTATGGCATTGTTGTTGTAAAATTCCCAAAATAAAACGCTAATTGTATAGTTAGGTATGTGGTAAACCGCCGAATACTTGCCTTGTTTTTTCCTTGATCTCTACCTACCTACATAGTCAAATCCCGTTTACGTGCTCGTACTAATAAAAACACATACTTTTTAAATAAATTTTATAATTTTTCAGTTTTTTTTGTTGTATTTTTTTTTTGTTTTTTAATAGGTAGTTATAATTTATATAAATATTGTAAAATGATAATACGCGTTTATTTTTTATATTTATTATTTTACTCTTATAAGTAATGGGTTGTGTTAATTTAAAAATTTTAAAAATAAAAATTAAAAAACAAACAGGAAAATAAAATAAAAATAATTTTTGTATATAAGTAACTTTGGAGTTGGTTTTTAAATCTAAATTTCAACAAAAATATAACAAATGAAAAAAAAAAAAATGTAATATTGGACAAGGAAATCGATCGTGGGTCGAGTCACGGCTGTTTAACAGCTAAATTATATAGAACAAGCAAACAAAAAATGTATGTAATTATATAAATACAAGAGTACGTTACTAAAAAATTAAATATTATAACTATTTTTAATAGTTATTATATATGTATTATTACATTATTATATTTTTTGTTTATATAATTATTTAATAAGAGACACAGATATATATTTTTCGTTATAATTATAATTTAATTTTATGTATATAATTTTTAAGCAGTTTTTTTTTTAATTTAGGTATAAAAACAAACAATAAAATGTCAGATATTCAAGAAATTATACAATAAATCTTGTATTTAACAATAAATTCATAACCATAAAATTCCTTAATATAAAATTTCCTGCCAAATTGTGAATTTTCTATCACGACATCAAATTTTTCTTTTCAATTTAAAGATTGCTTATTTAATATACGTTTTTAGATTTTTTGAACTTTGGCAGTGTGTATTTATTTGAAAATGAGTTTATTGAAAAAAAAAAAAAATGATTACTATTTATCAGACTTTATATCGCTATCTATCGTTACAAATATTTTTACCAAATAAAATTATAACAAATTGCAGTCTAAATAAAGTAAAAAAAAAAAAAATAAGAATAATAAGACATAAATATTTATTTATATTTTTGACTAGGCTTTTAAAAATTAAATATTATTTAGTGTTTTGTTATATTTAATTAAATATATATATATATATATATATATATGTATTATATATTTATATAATGAGGTTATTTATGGTTATTGGCAATATACATTAATATTAATTTAGTTATTTAAATTTTAATAGAAAAAAAATATTTCCAAACTTTATATTTATTTTTGTATTTACACATTCACAATATTATTTATGAATTAAATATTTTGAGAAAAAGAATAAACGGAAAACAAACATTTCATTTATCATAATTTTAAATTTATCAAAACAGAACTGAATGAATTTAAATCCCTGAGTTTATACGAAACATAAAATAACAAAACAAAAATAAAAAATCATATTAATCGCACTTATTATTTATCAGTACATTTTTTAATTTTAATTATTATTTAATTTTAATTATTAAATTTTATTACGAATACGAAAATCTATTGATTATTTTTATAAGTGAAACAGTCTTTATTTATATATTTTGTTTTATTTGTTGCCGTTTTAATGATGTATGTATGTATGTATGTATATGATAATGGTTTGTAATTTAGCTAAGATTTTTTTAGTTCATCTATTGTTTCATAGATGCGCCACCATTTGGTAAAAATTCCATTGTGAATAATATTAATTTGTATTATTTAATGTGCGCACGTTATTTATTTAAAAAAAATGCCTTTGGTTATTGTATTTTTAATTAATTACTAGATTTATATAAATATTGATAAATTATCAGTCTTAATTTTGAATTATTTAAAATTATTGTAATTGATATTATTCACAGTGGAATAATGCCTGGCCTAATTTTAATTTTTTTTTTTTTTATTTAGGAACCATCTATTTTTTCTGTTGTGTAGTGTAACTGTATTTAAAAAAAACCGTTTAGGTTTAATTATTGTTACCTTTAATTAGGCAGGCTAGTTTTAGTTTCTTTAGTTACGTGTGATTTTCCTGAGACAGTCTTTTTATTATTTATATATTAAGAATTACAAATTAAAAATGGAATTATTCTTCGCACCTTGGTTTGTTTTAAGATGCTTTTGCAAATTGTATTACTGAACTCATTCGCATATTTGTTGATGTTTCATTATTGTTATTATTATTATTATTATTCGATTTATCGTTAACATTATTAATATTACTATTATTGTTACCGTTTTGATTGTCTTTTAGGTATAGTTTACGTTTACGCAACGGTAAACTCATGATATCTCGATCGGCTAATAAAATCGAATCGCTTTCTGGTGATGAGGAGCGATCCGGTGATTCGGGAGACGATCGTGGTGGAGTTAACAATGGCTCGGCAATTGCGATTGCTTCTTCGACGCGACGCACTAAATTGGCAGACGCCAGAGACGGTCTAGTATAAAAAATTAATGAACAAAAATTGATTAAATGTTAAATATGATTTAGAAATTTTATTAAATAAACTCACCTAAATTCAGATGATTGGGGGGCAAAATATCCATGCTGTCTCATGACCGCCAGCGGTTCATAAACAAAACTATTTGAATGTGCCCCGGGTACATTATGCTGTTGCGGTGGTTGCATTGATGTAACCGACGAATTACTTGAATTACTACTAGTCGTATTTAAATTGCTATTTGGTGACATTGATATTGGACTAGATGACGTAATACGAGGTTCGTCTAGTCCAGCTGCCGATGCAGCCGCTGCTATAGAAGCGGCCGCTAATAATGCTGGATTTACACCACCGGTAGGAATACCGTAATTCGCAGAATGTTCATATCGTGAATACATATTGTAATAGGAAATATCATCCCCATCAGAAGTTGCCTCCGAGCTAGAATCACGAGGCGTTTCACTCATACATGATTTTTTAGATGCGGGTGATGATGTCATCAACGAAATCGGTTCATCGTTTGCCCGTAATGGTGATGACATGATTTCTTGTTTCTCAATTATATCCGAACTACTAAATATACTACTATCATTCGGTTGCTCATCATCATCGGGCAAATCATTTGCATGCCCCTTTATATGTGCTTCCATTTCTTTTTTATTCTTAAAAGTCTCATCACAAATCGTACACTTGTAACATTTTGATCCGTAATGCTGAACACGATGCAATTTTAGGACATGATTATATCCAAAATCACGAAAACATATGTCGCAGTGATACGGTTTTTCACCCGTGTGTGTCCTCGAATGTACTTTTAATTGTTTGGAACATGTAAAACCTTTGCCACATCCTTCCACGGGACATTTATATGGTTTTTCTCCGGTGTGCGTACGCATATGAATGACTAATTGACCCGATTGGATAAAAGTTTTTCCACACACGGAACATTTATGCGGTCGTTCACCCGTATGTATTCGCATGTGACGATGTAATTTTCCACTGTGTTCAAACGCACGGCCACATACATCACATTTATAAGGGCGCTCTTTTGTATGAATTCGTCGATGTACTTGAAGATTTTCTTTAACACTAAAGGTTTTTGGGCAAAATTCACATGCGAAAGGTCGTTCACCGGTATGCGTCCGATAATGACGAACCTTTATTTAATCAAATACAAAAATTGAAAGTAAAAAATTGAACTTTAATAAAATGCGCTTAAATTTAAAACTTACCAAACGGGCCGGAACCGCAAAAGTTTTTTTACAAACATCGCATTGATATGGTTCTGCTTGGTTTGCTCCATTCGTCGATGTTACCATGGTGGGCGACAACGACGGTACAACACCGATAATCCCTTGATTCGGTGGTGACTGTTGCACTTGATACTGTTTCACATGAGATTTCATGTGACTGGTGTGAGCACTTTTACTGCCAAACGACATATGACACTGTTCACATTTAAACTGAGGTTTTTGCACTTTAATTTGCTGCTGGAAATGTATATATCCAGATTGGTCATTTGACGAATTATTATGGTCCACAAGCATCGTTTGAGAGGTTTGTGGCACTTGATTATATCCATTTGATCCAGTTGAACACACTGGCTGTGCACTTTGATCATTTTGCTGCATAATCAATGGTAAAGCTGTATAGTAAACCATTTTTGTTTTTTCTAAACACAAAAATAATAAAATCACAAAATTAATTTTTTCATATTTTCTAATCACTTAGTATTTATTTTTTTAAATATTTCTAACCATTTTCATTTTTACTAGTATTCCAACCATTCATAATTTAAAAAAACGGACAAACTTATAAAATCACACAAGTCAAAAATTCTGAGTACTAAAAAATACCCCTGTACTAAAAAAATTAATATTAAAATTAAAATTGTTATCGTTATTTTTCTAAAATTTTATTCCCGCACACGTTCCAACACTTCGACCGTTAAAATTCGACTAAATTTTCATCAAAATCGTAGCGCTCTGTTTTTCCAAAAAGCACACGCACGAAAATCTTACTCATCGGATATACGAAACACGCACATAAGCTCCTCCCCGCAGTCGCTTCGCCTCTTCTCTAAATCCAAATCAAAACGACAACAAAAACAAACGAGCGCAAAACAAAAATAAATGAATTAGAATCTAATGAAAACGAAATTAGAAAAAGACGTAGTAAAAATGAAAAAGAAAGGAAAATCAGAATGGTATGACGTATCACCGAAGAAAATAAAAATAAATAGTAAAAGTGGTATATGGTGGGGATATCAGTAGTACATAAGCGAACTTTTATATACAGAAGCTTAGAATTATTAAAATGTATGCGTGTACGCGTACACATACACACAATTTTTCGTTGTACGCGATTAGAATTTTCTTATTTGCCGTAACATAAGATATTTTCCACTGTTTCAGCGGTATGGGGTGTGTGACAAATTATTTATAACACGTGGCAAGCCATATAAAATCAAACAATTGAAAAATATAAATTTATTATTATTATATAATATGTATGTATATATTATGTTATGTTTTTTGGGTAAGGTCAGGGAACATGAACAAAACACATAATATTGTTGTGCATATAAATAGTGGTCTATCTATATCCATAGACAGATATATTTAGTAGGCATTATCTGAATAGTATTTATGTAATTTGAAGTTGTGTGACAGTCGAATCACGTGGTTTAAATTGAAAATATTTTTAGCATTATGGATATGTTTTTTTAAGGTTTGATGTTAATAACAATATTTATTTGCAGAAATACCATAACACTGTTTTTATTATTAAATTTAATCACAATACATATAACACTACACAAACAATACTTTGAGTTTAGTACGAAATCGAGTTCCTCACCTCATTCATATATTTTTATTTTTTTATATTTCTTTTATAAACATGCACACAAAATACATTCAAATTTTTGTTCGAAATCGAGTTACGTGCCTCCAAACGAAACTCACAACACTGTATGCACTTAGTTTGAAATCAATTTGTTCGCCTCCACGTGCCGTTTTATAGTTCACGCTTGCTTCATTTTATTTTACAACCAATACTTTAGTTATAAACCCATACATTCACACATCAGAAGTAAGAAATAAAATAAAATAAAAACACAAATGTATTTTTGTATATTATTGAATAAGAGAATACCGACCTCGTCAAGCTAAGTCTAGGTAGGCTATTGCGGAAAGCGTGTGCAACGATTAAAAAATAACAATAACGATTATTTGGATATCATTTAGTTTTGAATTTAAATTAGGGTTTATTTATAAATTTCAACTTTGTGTAGGTATATATAAAATATAGATGTCATCATTGAGTGAACTAATTTAACATCCCGATATACGAAATTATAAATACGATGCAGCTACGATACGATCGATACAACTAACTTTCCATCTCATTTACACACTCACCGTAAAAATTGTACATAGTTTCGAGAAAAACTTGCATTTTTCATTACTATTTTGTCTATTGATGAGATATTATACTAATAATCGTATTTAATAGTATAAAGGGAGGGAAAACGAGTTTTCCTTTTAATTTTATTGCGGGGGGAACTTTGTTATGTATTAACGACGTTTGATGGTATAGATGGTACAAGCCAAGCTAAAATAAATTTCTAAACAAAAAAAAAATTGTGGCGTAGATTTTCTTGTAGGCTTTTCTGCGCATATCAAAAAAGAATTTTCCGATTGTGAGGAACTGAAAAACACCATATCAAAATTTCCTCAGCATCATTTGAAAACATACGCAATAATAAAAGAAAACCACGATACCGGGTTACCCTAATAAACTAAACCATTTTGTACAAATATAACATCAAAATAGGGACAGGTCATGTAAATTTTATATCTTCACTCCTTCAATTTCGAGAGTGTGCAAATCCAATAAATAAAGACAATATTATCAAAAGGCCTTTCACCAATCCACCACAAATAAAAATTTTATGGCAAACACGCGAATCGCGAAATTTTCGTTTTGGATATTTTAATTGCTACTACAACCCAAATCTCATCTTTTTATCAATAACATCGCATAATCATGATCAACACAGTGCAGCAAATACACAACATTTCATATATTAAACCGCGCATCGCCTTTATATTATGTCCGAAACGAGCGGGCAAGCAAATTAAAAAAAAAAAAATCATAATAATAAACAGTAAAAAGCTGCTTGTGTGAGAACTGACCAATCTTAACTCACAATATGTTCGAATATTAAAAATATAAAAAAATGAAAGATAACAACAAAATGTTGAGTTTTATTTTATTTTTGGCAAATGTCGACTTTGAGAGTGACCTCTAAAAAACACACAAGAGAAATAAGCACACACGCATTCAACCACATACACAAAAAAGTCGCAAATTTTTGTTATTTGCAATACACATTTAAAAGCATAAAAAATTTAATATAAGACGCACACACACCGAACGATTGTAAAAAAAAAAACGATTACCAAAAAATATTTCTTTTTGTTGGATTTCTCATTTTTAATTGTGTACAGTCTGCTACCAAAATTTTTCAATTTTTTTATTTTTTTATTAATGCAGTAAGGTATCAATATATTTAGTTTATAAACGGGCGCCCAATGTGGGGCTAATGGCGCCCAACATGGGGTACTCATTTCCAGGTAGATTAAAAAGCGGTGCAAAACCTGGGGATATTTTAATTGTTGTATCAATCACAGTGTTTAAAACGTTTAAATATAAACTAAAGTCTATATTGCGTTCTAAACTCGCTCTCTCATTTAAGTTATGGCGCCCAACGTGGGGTGCCTTCATATTACCGTTTTCTTAAGTACTTTGCTATAAACTGTCATCGAAACCGAACTGATGCGTATTTTACTGTACGCACTATAATTTTTAATCCAAAAAATAAAAATTATGAAATCATATTATTATACGTACACCAAAAATGTGTTTTATACGGGCAAACAAACACATCAAAAATAAAATTACGTACATATGTATAAATGAACAAACTACTGACTAAAGCTACTCACCAATTGGGCTTTTTGCGTTTATTTGCAATACGGGCAGAAAACTTTTTTTTATTACGATGAAAAAATATTATTCTTTGTTTATAAATTTCTAATTAAATGATTTTTAGTCATTTTAACCGAATTATTTAATATTACTGATCGCTATTTTAAACTTTTTTTTTTCTAATTCACTTGATAATAAATAAAATGTGCATACATATTTAATTTATTTTTCATTCATATTTAAGGTACAGTGTGTACTTATGTTTTTAGGCTTTCATTTTTATCTGTTCACACTTTTGATATAATATTGTAAGTAATGTAAATTTTTTTTTGGTGATAAGAAACCAATATACATAAAAAAACTAAACGAACTTCACTATGAACAATGTATTGACCTAGGTTAGAACGAGAGCGAAAGAGACAAATCCGTGTTTACTTATTTTGCTCGTTTGGCTCGTTTTCTTTTTTTTTTTTTTTTGAATGGGCCAAATTTTCTTGATCAATCGTTCGTTTTTCTTAACTTTTCACTTTCAAACTAACTTTACTGTATCGATATGAATTTATAGAAGATAACTGTATAAACACATTTAACTATTATATGTTTTCTTAACAATTATTTTTAAAACAAAAATTACAAAAACAAAAACAAAATAAAAAAAATTCGATCTCTTCGCACGGAATGATTAAACAGAACTGGAATAACTATAAAAACCGTTGATGTTGGTTAGGTTTCATTTCAAGTGAAACTTTTTTTGTTTACCTCCTACACGATTCCAATACGAAAAGCGCTCGACTCGTATACGATTTATAAATTTTTCTTTTATTTCGATTTTAAATCTTCCGTCTTCACTCCGCGCAATACTTCTACCGTCTACATGTCGGAATATACACAAAACAACAAAAAGTAGTATGAAGTAAATTTGGTGGTGTAGAAGAAACGAATTCCACGTGGAGGCGAGTAAATGGATTTCAGTCTAAATCCCATAGTCTCTGTACATGAGTTCATATTATTTATATGCGACGTCAGTTTTATTTATTTTTTGTTGTTGTTATTCGGTGTTTTAATTGTGCATTGGTATAGCGTGTGTGTATATGCAGAGTTGTATATTATTATAAAAGGCAACAGAGAGAGAAAGACATAATAATATTATGTAGAGAGGTAATGATATAAGAATATGAGTTTATGGAACTCAGCCATATACACTTGTTTTATTGTTGTTTGTTGCGTTTATTTTAGTTTTGTTTTTGGGTAATTTTTATTACACGAATCGTGACTATGGCTGGAATCTGGAATCACTGAATAGATTTGGGGTGGAATTACCCACAATACACATATTTGTTTTTGTTGGAAAAGATGAACAGTCTCCCGCTCTTATACACCAACTGATCAATCTCTTTTTCAAATTCTCCATAACCGTAACGGATTAAGTTACATCACAAAATATTTATATTATTCCAAAGTCAGAAAAATCTTAAACAATAAGTCAGTGACCGAGTCATCATAATTATATGTTGAGACGACTACAAAATACCTCAATATATAAAAAAGGCACGTGCAGAGATCAACAAAAACAAAACGTAATCGTACACAAGCTAATAAGAATAACTCTGATTTACGTATTTAGCAAGACGTTTTAATTTTTAATCATTGAATCAATTCTTATTGTTGTTTTTTTTAAATTCAAGCTAACCAATTAACCACGTTTAACGCTTTCATAATCGTCGATTGTCTGAAATTCATTTTCTGACCTCAAACAAAGTGTTTCTTGTGCAAAAATAATAACACATATTACGGTTTTGTCCATTACGTGACGTAACAGTGCAGTAACTATTCTGTCGTTACATTATTTTACACCAACAGCTAACAAATTGTGTAGTGGTGCAATAATTTAGACATTGACAGTTTTATCCGTTAAAATTAATTTGCGCTTACGTGTAGCATTTTGTTATAATTAAATACAATAATTAATATTATTTTTTTAATTTCGTTTTCCTGACCAATCCCAATATAATTTATATGTTTGCCAAAAAAAAAAAACTCAAACAACGATTTAAAACGTGTTACAGCAAAAACAAATTTCAAATATAAAACAATAGAATATGCGCATGCGTTCTCGTACGATAGAAAAATAAACGAAATCCGAATACATTGCGCGAATGATCGATTTATATGGAGCCCTGCAAGTATTTCATAAATACAACGCAAATTCTCAAGATAGATAACTTCACGATATCAAACCCCTGTTGTACATAATATTATTATTTTTTGCGAGTACACACGTATATGATGATCTGGTATGTGGCGGTGGCCATGAAACATATATTATATATATGCGATAAAGGTCATTGCAAAATAATATTTTAAAAAATGTAATAATTTATGTGTGTGTATGTGTTTTGTTTAAATAGAATGAGTTTGCACAAACCATTTTTTTATTGGATTGCTTTACGTTTTGTATATTTGAAGGGTGGTTGGTGGGTATTCATTTCGGTGTATAATTGTATTTGCCCATTATATTTGAGATATGAGAGAATACCTAGTATGAAATAAAAACGTAAATTATTATAAATCAAATGCGAAATGATTTTGATATTTCGACTACATTTTAAAACTATTTGTGTGTAACAATCAACTATGAATTAGAAAATTAGGAATTATTCATTTCATCATATTGCTAAATTTATGCTAATTATTCTACCTCGGGATTTTCCATTAAAGTTTAAGGCGTACATTATCAATTGTTAAAATAAAAACAGTTGACAAATCCCAGTGTCGCGTCCAATGCTTGGTCACAATAATATTGTTTGTAAACAACATTTTTACTTTCAATCAGAAATCTATTTTGCCACATTTTTGTAACTTCTCAGGGAAAATTTTTATTTATTTTTACGAAATTTATTTTTGGTAAAAAACGCAAAAATAAATTTCGCATACGTTTATCTGCCACAGAAATTGTTCTTGTTCTCTTCTCTTCAAAAAATTTGGTTTAATAAACCAGTTTGATGCGGTTTTTCAAAAAAGTTCGTAAACCGTTATTTAATTTAATTTAAAAGTAAATTTACTGGCAAGATTACCTTGTCGCCTTTTAACTGGTAGTGGCTGACATCTGACGGAATATTTTGGAACTAGAGCGAAAGGTGATCGACTTCTCAAAAAACTAGTTTTAATGTAATATAAACTTCATAGATGACTATAATTCGACTGGGTATTTTGTAAAATGTCCAATTAGTTTACAATTAATGTAAGAAATGATGAAATAATAATAAAATTGAATGAGGCTTTTTCTCGTATAACCCCTTTTCTACCAAAATAGAAAAAACAACAACAAACCACACAAATGTGTGAGTAAAAAACTATTGTATGTAATGGCGTTTTTGATAAAAATTTCGCTTGATTTGAAGTACAACCCACACAATTGTAGTGCTTTTTTCAAACGAAAATAAGTTAGAAAGGAATACACAAACGTGTAAGTTGGTTCAAATCACATACAATAATAAATTTTTAATAGGATTCTTTTGCTGACCCACACAATTGTGTGGGCCGGCAGAAACAGGGATAAACAAATATCACCTTTCGCTCACATAAGAAGTGGCACTAACTAGGCGATGATTAAAAGGCCGATAGATATCGCAATCCATATATTTATTTGTATTTATTTTGCTAGCGCTGCATCCCACAGAGGAATTTGGGTGCTTCATGAGGTCACATAATCATGTTATTTTCGGATTAATGTTTGATTGGTCTATTGAATTCTAGCTGCGACCCCAGAGTTTCTGGAAGGGGCAGACGGCTGCTGGATGAGACATACAAGGGCATGCCGGTGGAAGGGTGATCTCGTTTAGTTTCATTTTATTTATTACTTTTATGCTGTTCCGATGCGGTAACCCAAATTTGTTCTAACGCAAGCAACGGTTCATCAACAAAATAGATGTTTTAAATCTTATTACTGATCATATTCAATGGAAAAAACTTTTCCTTATGACTTTTGCCTTAAGAATAACATACCAAAACATTACACTTCATATTATTATTATTTGTATACGAAATTTTAAAATACTAATTTCTAACCTCCAACATATCTGAAAATTAATTATTTAAACACCAATTCATTAAATATCTAATAAATATACCTCAAATATAGTTTTAAAAAATTACATTACACAACAAAAACTGGAGGGTGAGCATCTTGTGGCAAACACCCGATTTTCTTTTACCACAAATGTATACATAAATCTCGAATACACGACTTTAATTTTTAATTCAAAGAGTTCAACTTACGGGACTTTTTAATTTCAGAAAACCAACAAGGTCAACCCTTTTTGGTTGAAAATTTAATCTTTAAATTTATTTAAATAATTTAATTTTTTGTCGTTTTTTGTAAATGTTAAACTTTTCAACATCATTGCAAAAATTAAAAAGCTCTCATTTAAGTTGCGACTTCTGGTACACATATTTCCAACAAATTACGCAAGGATATCCCAATTCAATGAAAAAGTCCAAGTATGATTCAAATATTCCAGTTGTGTAAGTATTACGGCAGTGGTGTAAGTGCGTAAGAGATTATTTCCGGTACTTTTGTGCTGTAAATTACAAGAATTATTGTAAACCGCCAAATTTAGAACTGTATTCACGATCCGGTGATACGAACCGGATTTAACAGGCCGAATTCGTAACAATATTGTAAGAAGGTTTTTGATATAAACAAAGATGTTTGTTAAAAATTTTATCATATTTATAAACTACAAAAAACAAAAAAAAAATGGAATACGGTTTGTGAATTTATTAATGAACTTAATATCTTCCAAAAACCACGATAAACAATTAACTTGTCGAACCGAAAAATTATTTAAACAAACGCCAAATCAGTCAAAAGAAGTTGGCTGTTGAAAAAACTAAAGGTACTTCAACAGGCAATTTCACTTATAATGTGAGCACATCGGATAACACGCATTATACGTATGTAATGCATATATTTGCCAATAGGATATGGTTCGATTTACGAAATTGTTGATTTAAGTAACAGCAGTGTTCATCCATAATTAGTTAATAATATGTTAACCATTGCACTCGAAAAAATTTCTATTTGAATTTAAAAGGGTCATCTTTTCTTAGGTTAGACATTAATGTAGGTAGGGTGTCTGTTATTAGATATGATTTCGAGTTAGACAAATCTGTTTCGATTTCGCGTTTATACTGACTAAACAAAATTATCATTTCCAATTTGTGTATTAACTTTTAATAGCTTATATTGTATTGCAAGGCTTTACTGATTTCATTTTCAATTTAAAATTCTGACAGTTTCATAGTATTTATAATGCCTAATAGATGTCGTAAGAATCATATAAAAGTTGTACAAATATTTAATGCATGTTCGATTGATGTAAAGGCCGCGTTAAACCCGGATAATTATGAATCGAGGAGGTAATAGAGGAAAACTAGATGATAAATGTGAGATGGTCGAGGTCGTTCCAGGACTATCTGGAATTTACGATATGGCTCAATGTAGGCTGTTTTAACTCGGGGGTTAGATCAACAAAAACAAAAATTTTATCAATTGAATCTAAAATGTAATCAACGAATTATAGAGCGCAACAACGAAGCAAAAAATTGATCAATAAAATCAGAACCATAGAACCATAAGGGTTTGAATCCCAATTCAACCGGCGGAAGCGGTGATTGGCGATTGGCAATTCACAAGAAAGTTTTAGAGCAGGGACAGTGTGTGTATTGCAATGGCTCGTGGACGGAAGAGAGATTTCTGCAGAAGTTGCAAAAATCAGAAATTAGTCCTGCACAATCAACTCGAAGGAACAACATGAACTAGAACTTATCTTCCAACCTTGTTATTTTAACTGGTAGAGAGTAGTAGCGAGTAAGAGCCGTATGGAGGTCGAAAGACATAAAGGACGGCCTGTGGAAGAGATGTACAAACGGCTAGGAACAACAACGATATTAAGTGGAACGAGCTGGACCCAATGTCGTCTCAGATTTTCTGTCGAAAGGGTCAGGTGAAGGAAGAAAATATCACCGATGAGATACTGGTCAAGGAGGGAATTGACGATGAGGGCGTTGACTGTCACTATTGAGCGTAATTCACCATACATTGGTGACTTTGGGCGGGTTAATTTAGCGTAAATTGGTTTAACGACATTTACGATAGAATAAAAGAAAAAGTGAGTAGCGATAAAACTATACTTAGGCTGTGAGCCAATTCTCAGGTAAATCGATTAGTACAGTAAATTGAAATTTTAATACAAATTACTTTTCAAATCGTACTAATTCTCTAGTAAATAAAATTAGGTAAATGCGGCTTAAAGGGACACATGGTTTCTAGGAATATACAAAAATTGGTATGTAGGTACACAAATTAATGTTATAAATTTTATTGTTGTTGTTTCAATTATTAGTATTGTTTATGCGAATAAATTTAAATTGTATATCTGCTCAAATTTGTTGCGCAATATACACAATAAACTTATAAAAAAAAATGATAATTTAAACTAATAAAACTGTGTTCATAAATATTCAAGCGCATTTTTATTTCATGGGAAATGCTAGTGAATATAAAAAAAAATGTGAAAAAAATGTGTAAAAAAAAATGTTTAGCAAAAACAAAAACCACTACTATTTACGTTTTGTGTCTTCGCTTTACCCTGGTTTTTATTACAGTACAATTTCAATTTACCGCATACACTGTTAAAAACGGCATTTACCCTAGATTTACCTTAGGGTTGGCCCACAGCCTTAGAGTTAAAATGAAATTGTTTGTTGTTGTGTTTTAGTGTTTGTGGATAATCGGGAAAATTATTGTGGGAATATCTCTGATATTTTCGAGAATATTCCGGAAGTGGCGGAAATTACGAGAATTAGTATTGTAACCGTAAAATTATATTTTATTCACAATCCAGTGATACAAACCGGATTGGGTAGGGCAAATTTGTAACGATATTAAGGTTTTATATATGCTCTTGTAGCAATGCTGGCCGAATGGAAAAAGATTTAGTATTGCCCATCCAATTCCGTTTTGTATTGAAATTAAATTTGTGAATAGCAGGTTGCCGTGCAGCGGTCAAGGGGACGCTAAAGGTTGCCGTGCTTCGAGCCGTTGGTTCCTCTGGTAGGGGATGAGCTACTAAATTCTAAGGATTCGCAAGGCCAGTTATTCTAAGGGACGCAAGTCTAGTCCTTACAGTATTATAATTTGTTTTACCTAAGAAATGGTTATATAAAAATGTTTAAAAATAGTTTAGGCAAAAAAAAAAAATTAATTTTTAAATATCAAATATCGAACAGATATCTTGTGTTTAAGTTGGATAACTAGTTTTCTATTATTATTGCATTGATTTTTATTAATTTTGTGATGGATTTGTTTTTTAGATGATGTTTCAAAGTAGTTTCGAAGGGGTTTAAAATTTTCAACGTACCTATATTTAATCCTTTTTCATTAGTACCCAACAAACATTTTCCATATACAGTTTCCCTAAATTCACCTTGAAGGAACGCAGACATCTGCTCAACATTCATATCATATTGAACAGCTAGTGCCAACAGATAGCGAATTGAGCTATAATTCACTACTGGTGCATATGTTTCCTCATAAATCCAGACCTTCACGCTGGGAACAACCCTTTACAACGAGCCGTGCTTTGTATTAAACTGAACCATCAAATTTTAATTTGGTTTTAAACACCCATGTTTCGTTTGCCATAATCGCTTCATATACATCTTCCATAGCTTGTCGCCACAAATTACTATCACTGCAGCTCAATGTTTCTTCAACACTAAGCGGATCATTCGTCGATAACTCAATTGACGAATAAACGAAATCATTTTTCTGTTTAATTTCGGTGTCCTTTTTGAACGCCGATTTCCACTATCATTAATTTCTGCAATATATGGACAATAATCGCTATCAGAACGATTGTATTGTGCGTCAACAATCGTTTCGTCACTAAAACATTCATCTTCGTCACCTGGGCTGTCATTATATCCCACATCATTTGACAACGGTAAAGAAATACGTTCGAAATGAACCTCCAATGAATCAGACGCAACCGGAGTGACCTCCCTAACCACTGATTGTTCGTTATTTGACATTTAGAAGAATTGGACATCAACGTCGTTGTTTAAATATTCACAGGACCCATCAAAAATACAATCAAGGACTGAGAAAACTTCGTCATTTGTTGGATTGTATATACGATACCCTTTTTGATTTTCACAATAGCCAACCATTCTGCATTGTTGTGCTGGTGCATCGAGCTTTTTTCGATTTTGTTTTGACACATGTACCATAGCCTTTGATTCAAAAACCCTCAAGTTCAACAAATCCAGTTGTCTTCCAGTCCAAACCGTCTCTGGTATCCGTCCTGATAACACCTTTGTCGGTGATCAGTTGATTAAATATACAGCCGTATTCACCGCTACGGCCCAAAAACGTTTCGATATCAGAATCAACCAGAAGACACCTCCGTTCTGCAGTGGGTTATATGGAATTGCCCTCTGATGCTGAATCCTCGAACTTTGAAGAAAATTCACGAGTTCTTTGTTACAGAAATCTCCACCGTTGTCTGTCCGCAACACTTTTAGTTTTTCTCCACACTGATTTTCGACAAATGCTTTAAATTTTTTGAAAACCGACACTACTTCATCTTTGGATTTTAAACTAAATGAACGTCTTGTGCGAATAATCGTCAACCATCATGCATGAACCAATTCTAATTTACGATTCGATGATGAAGTCGGTTCTGTCATTTTAGCTGCTTTCCTTTACAACAAACGACACAAATGTCATTTTTGTCACTTGGTTCAACAATGTCCATTCCCGACGATTTTTACAACTCTTTCATATATTGGACGTTCATACATATGTCCATGCCGGCGATGCCACAATTCAAAATTGTCCTTGACAACTGACCCGAATGAACAACACGCAATTTTATCCAAATCGAGTTTGTACATATCCTTTTCTAAAGTTGCTGTTGCTATTGAGCTGATTACGTTTGTCAAAAATTCTACACTGACGGTCATCGAAAACTATCACTTTACCATTCTTAGCCAACTGACCCACAAAAAGTAAGTTCGTTGATAATTCAGGCACATATACGTCTGCTGTGGCAGTTGTTTTTTTACTGTCAACGATAATGTTAAAATTACACGTTCCCTTACAGTTGACTGGCACCTTTTCGTTGTTAGCCATGATAACTTCTTTAGGTGTTGACAATCGGGAACAATTTTGTAATAATTTGCATATTGTTTGTCATATGCGATGATGCTCCGGAATCGATATCCCATTCATCATGAATTTTTGTTTCATTTACCACAAAAAATTGATAGCAAAGCCTGTGTATCCTCCACCTCCTTTTTTGGGCGGAAACTTGCATTTGTTTGCGAAATGACCGATCTGATTACAGTTGTAGCATCTTGGTTTAAATCGCTTTTTATTTCCTTTTGAAATAAACGCTGTATTCACCGAACTTTTCGTATCACCGTACTCACTAATGAGTAATTTTGACTTTACGTACTCCCCCGTAACCTTTGTTTCAGAGCTTTCCATGGCGATATAATCATTGGTTGAAATTTTTCTGGCAAACCCGCAAGCAAAAAAGCGCCAATCTATTCTTCGGTGACTACAAAACCAATGTTGTTTAACTTTTACGAAGCACAGATGATTGTCGTTATACTATATACCGCTCCATTGATGGAGAATTTTCAAGTTTTGTTTTAATCATTTTCCGCATCAAGGCGATTTTATTCGACAGTCCATCATGCTGGAATACTTGTCTTAATTTTTCCCACATTTCTTTTGAAGTTTCTAAACTCGGAATATGAACATAAATACTGGAATGCACGCACATGATGATTTTTGATTTTACTTGTATTTTCCGCTTGGCCTTCTTTATTTCATCTGCTGTCTGGTCTTTATTTTCGAGACAACACCACAGATCTTCATGATCAAGATACGATTTCATGGTAAGTTCCCATTCATTATAATTTTCACGTCCCATTAATTTTTCTACGGAACAGTATTTGTTTTAATTTTCGAATTTTTACTGACAATCTTTTTACTTAAATACTTTATCACTCAATTAACAAGGATTTTTTTTACTTGATTCCACAATAAAAACTGCCAAAAACCTGGGTCCATAACCTTTTGAAAACAGATTTTTGGTTTGTGGAAATAAAAACACGGCTATCTCTTGATATGATTAAACCGGAAGTGGTGACATATTTTTAATACAGTGTTGCCTATAACCCAATTTATTATAATTCCCAACTAACAAAACATAAATTCACCCTATAAGCCAACAAAGTTTAGGCTAATTTTTGTTTCGAGAGGAAAAATATATTTTTTTTTCAAACAAGGAAGCAGTTTTCGCGGAAAATAATAAATTTTTTTTGCTATACATATAAATCAAAAACATAATTTTACACACATACATAAACAAAGAAATGCACAAAGAAATCAAATGTTTCACGTCCATTAATCTTTTGTAGTGATGGAATCATGACGAAAGAATCAACGTGTGGAGAGGCTCATTATACCAAAAAGTAATGACATTAATATTATTTGTGTCATGGCCGCATTACAGCTTTCTTTTATATTGTTGAGTTCAGTGTGTTTTTGTTTTTCTATTAAGGAACCTGTTACAACATAAATTAGTTCTTTAAATAAAAAAAATCATACAAAAATTCTATCCATCTTTATTTTATTTTGTCATCTCATCACAAGAATAAAGGACAGCGACGGAACCCAAAGTAATGCACTGGGAATGGCTGGCGCTATACAGTGGTTGTAGTTTGGATTCTATTCGAGACGAACGGGCTTAGGTGGGGGTAATGCTACGATCTGGCCTATTATTTTGACGGGCGATCAAATCACCGCGGGCAAGACATTTATTCAGAGAATAAATGAGTAATTGTTATTTGAAGTTTAGAAAATTAATGACATTAGTTTTTTGTGAAGATGACACTCAAGTTCTGGCTGCGTGGCTGGAGAAATTCGTAACAATATGTTAATTTTGATGATATTTTTCCTGTAAAATTATTGAAAATCATTGATATATGAGTAGGTGTAAATGAAGTGTCAAAAATTTTACCCTAGCTTGTTTAATTAATTTTAATTTAGTGCTCATTGTAACTAATAACGGTTTAGAGGTGTTGCACGATATTAAACAATTCTGATTAAACGATGAAGGGTTGAATCGAAAGCGTCTCTTCTTCTAAAGAATTTGTTGCAAGTTATATAAAATCCTCTGATTGATTGACAAACAGTTCACAATTTCATGGTGGTTTAGATTCACTATAAGCTAGGTAGTATAGTAGCTGTTTAAGTACACTTGGAGCGGTGAGGACGTTGTTTTTCTTAAATCAATTTTTTACGTCATTCTCGTCCTTGCATTCTATGAGAACCTCTAGGCCATTGTAATTAAACAGATGTTCTTAACAATTTGAAAAACTATATGTAGAAGTATAAAGTGTTTAATGATATATTCAAAATGGGCGGCCAATGTTAATTCAAATAAACTCTCACAAAAATATTTATTGGTTTTCCAATCAAGTGAAATTACAAATAAAACGACATAAGATTAATGACCTCAAACACATATCACACCCAAATGATCATTCATTTCCCATTGCGCGCATCAAAATATTTTAGTTAAGTAAAGGGCATTACCAAAATGTACTTTTCATTTTCAATAGAACCGATCGTGCGTATACCCAGAGAATGTAACTAACACAACTATAAAAAGAAAAACCAAATAAATTATTGAAAGATCAACTAAAAGACGAAATTTTTATATTTTATACAATATACTCGTATTTTGGACCACAGACTTTTTAACTTAAATTGATCATTAACTATTTACACAATCATTCCGACAGCCGAAGTCATTCAACTTCTCATTATTTGTTGAGTTTTTTTTTGTTGGATAACACAACCATAAACGATGGATACATAAATAAATTAAACGGTGGAATTGTCCCCCAAACTTATCTCTCACGCAGGCCATAATAATTAAAGCGGAAGACAAATCTCAATACCACAATTACTTATCACTCGTAATATTACAGACAAGTTGGTGAAATGGTTTTGACGATATTGTGGTTTAAAAAATATTCTGGGAAATCTTTGTGCCATGGGAATTCGACGCACATGTCAATTGATTCATTATAGGTATATAAAGGTATTTTGAAATTAAATTGTACAACAACTATATCTATATTCTAATCTACCTTTTAGTTTGTCTAATCCAATTAACTACAAACATTTTTCAATTGATTTATGATTTATTTACTCAACACTATTTTCGGTTGTAATTTTTTCCATCGGATATATTTTTAGTACACGCACTGTCCCAATTTCTCAATCAGTTTTTTTCTATTTCTAATCTTCTCTAAACACATTCTCTAATCTATCTTTTATTTACAAAACTAACAAAAAATTGTTACAACCAACAAAAAATTAATCGTACAATGAACCCATAAGATCCCCAAATACTGCGTGTACGCACCGCTAGTGTGTATCAATCTTCGTGTGTGCGAGCACGCATACACTGGTTCGAGTTTCCCCCCTAAAAAAAAGTCGAAACAATTAAAATCGAAATGGAAAAATAAACAGATAAAAATGCAACAAACAAATTTTATGTTGAACTGAATCGTTCGTACGTAACATACACACACAAGGCATAAATAATAATTTTTAAGTACGTAGTACATACACAACGCCGCCGAATATACACAATACACTTTATAACGTCTTTACGATATATGATTTAAGATTCGATTTGGGATTGAGTAATTTAAAACCACGTGCATGAACAAAAATAAAAACAAATAGGCGATGAACAACTCGGAAAGTAATCATGTGAACGTGGTGTTGTTTCGGTTTGGAACAATATGTCATGGGGTCGTTGGACTGTCGATTGTTCTAATTTTTATTTTTTATTTTTCTAATGCACGAGATGCTCGATCAAATTACAATTGTCAGAGATCATCATCATCGATAATGATATGTGTTTATTTCAATGGTGCATTGTATTTACTATTTCATGATTTATTCTATTATTGTAAAAGGTTTTTTTTGTTACTTAACAATAACGTCGGTTGAGTCTCTATGAATCCTCTACGATGAATATAAAGTGAGGCGATTGAATCTATTGTTTATTTGGAATATCAAAAAAGTTAGGGAAACTAGAGATGAAGTAAAGCTAGAAATTTGCAATTTATTAAGTATGGAGAAAGTACTTGGTATGAAAATTTTCTTGCCCAGAAATTGGATGGTTAAGATATAAAGTTCTGGATTGAGGCCAATTCTATAACCTATCCAAAAGAAATTCGGACATTTAAAAACAAAATATTAATCAAATTCAGTTTGGGTGATATTATTTGAATTTTAACAATTAATTTTGATTAAGTTTGCGCCATTTTTTTTCTTTATTTCGGCCAAATTAATTACGCAATGAACTAAATAAAATTGAGCCATTTCTTCAATATTTTTCGGTTCAATGCCATTTATTTTGAAAAAATTTCTGCATTTGATCCAGCTAATATGTTCCCCTGATAGGGGCCATCTAAAATTTTAACTTTTGCATCCGTGGATTTTCGGACTCGTGAAAATGCTACGTATAATTGACCAAGGCCAAACACAAGGTTCCGGTAAGAATAAACCTTTTTTATCTAATGTGTGACCCTGAGACTTGTTGATAGTCATTGCAAATGCCAATTTAATTGGAAATTGTTTTTGTCGTAAAATAAACGGTAAATCTGTGTTGATCGGGTCCAGCTCAATTCTGGGAATGAATACAGTTTCCTTTTCTGCACTTCCCGTTAAAATGTCGGCAATTATTAAATTTGGTTTCTGCTGTCAAACAATTAATCGAGTTCCTTTACAAAGACCTCGCTTTGTATTAAGATTTCTTAATATAATTATGATACTTCCAACTATTAAGTTCAATTTATGAATTTATTTATTTAAGAATTCTGTCGGGTAGTTCTGAATTTCTTCATCATTTGCATCATCAATCGAGTCAATGTTATAATATGTGATGGGGCTTTCCGCAAAACGTATCAACACTTCTTCGTTGATCAAGTCCACATCTGCATTTTTTGGACATAAAATTGCCATTTTTGAAAAGCTTTCGGCATCAACTGGCGACACCGTTTCACGAAAGATTTCTGTTATTATAGAGCTTTTTCAAACAAAGTTGCTCGGAATTTCGTCGGCGAGACCATGATTGTTGGTTAAAGTTCCATCGCCTAATTTAAGTAACCAATTACTGTATTGTGGGTCCACTGAACGTGTTATTCTGAAGCTTAAGAACATTAAACTTTTCCCAAAGACCATGAAATTTTAAGCCAGCTTCAACAATTGCAGGCTGACTACTATGTACAATCACAGGTAAAGTTTGCCTAAAATCTCCACCAAGTAGTAATGTTTTACCGCCAAATGGTTTCTGGTTTTTCATTATTTCTTTACAAAGTTTATCGACAGCATTCATAGCAACACCAGGTGCGATAGTTTCATCACATAGAACTAATTTTACCTTTCTAATTAATTCTGCATCAATAGATGCGTCATTCGCAAAGAGGACGTTGAGGTTTCTACGATTGGCATAGGTAATTTAAACTGAGAGTGATTTGTTCTGCCTCCGTCAATAAGATTGGCGAAGAAGCAACGGCAAGCACAAAGTTGGATTCTCCCCGAATCGTGTTAAGTAGTGTTTTGTACAGATACGTTTTACCGGAACCTCCTGGACTATCTATGAAAAATAATCGGTGCGGAGGATCATTATGATTTGTAGCTGTTATTATGGTTTGGAAAGTTGTGTTTTGTTCTTGATTTAATATGCATTGCATAGCATCTCCGATTTCTTTCTGGATATATGCATCGTAATATTGTATCGGGTCTCCTAAATTAGTAAAGGGAGTTGGTAGTCCAAAGTCAGTACATTCAAGCAAACATCTCACAAGTTGTGCATTCATCAGAATGATCTCTATGGTGGTGAACGTAATCACAACAGATCTACTTTCTAAACTTTGTAAACAAATCTAAAGCATTTGATTGGGATGCAAAAACACAAATACATGTATTTTGCAACTGACGTGGCATGCTTGTTGAAATAGCGTCTGACAATGTAGTTTTTACCATGTAGTGTCATCATTAAATAAACCACGTTTTTGAGCCGCTTCTTTAAATGTTCCACTTGTGTAGCCATTTAATGTCCTCAAATCTTCAAAAGATAAGATTCCAGGCACGCGAAGAAGAAGTAAGCGTAGACAAAATCTTTCAATATCTGTCATATTAACCGAAAACATTCTACCAATCCTGTAAAAAATCCTGTAGGCATTGTGTTTTTGTTGGCAGCCCGATTAACACTTTCTTCGATGGTTTGTTCCGTAAATAAGTCAGTTTGATCATCTGGAAGGTGGATTGGCAGTCTCACAATGACGTGTGACTATTCGTGCATGTTGAAACTAAACAGGCGCCAAGCTACCTCAGGCGCACTTACATACCTCGAGTCGGTACGTTCTAATTCCATAATGATCCAAAGTACCTTGTTGAAAGAAGATTATATTATCGCAATCGTGTCCTTTGTAGACATACTTAAATAGATACTTCACACTTTGAATTGATAAACAACAGTCGAAATTAATATAACAGTTAAATTTGAGGCTTAAACATGGATTGTACGAAACAATCCATGAATTATCCACTGTCTTACCATTTATAATTGCAACTAACTAACAATTCATCTTGAAAACTTTTAGGGAAATTTGCAAGGTGAATTGGGGTTTTGAACTCCACAGGGACCATGTATCATGTGTTTTGTATTGATAGCATGTAGCTTTGGATAAATGTCAATATCTGGAATTTCCGCAGAAATTAATTTATCAATGGTTTTTTCTGTTGGTTTATCTTCGTTTCGGACAATCTAGAAAATTTGGGCATGAGGTAGTCCTCGTTTTTGAAACTCAATGACATGCACCTTCGCAACTGAAACTCCGAAAACATGCTTTCTCGAAATGTCATCGATCAATTCTTCGAGCTTTAATTTGAAGACCCTTGCTAAAAATCGCCATAGCACCTTGACAGTTTTGGGCCATATTTTTCGAGCTTCCTTAGAATGATGATGGAAGGATTATAGCTGTTTCAGACATTAAACCTTGATTAATAGATTCACTTTGCAAGTAATCCATAAGGCCACTGTATTTTTCCGCTCTGAGTTTTTTTTTTGATTTTGCCGAACATAATTGAGACGATTTGCTTCTGTTTTAATATACGCATCAACAAAATATTGTTGTGTTAGTTTTCCGCCGCATAAAAAGGAATTAAATTCTTCCCGAATAGAAAGTCGATAACCATAATACTGCATTTGAGTAACTCGAGTTCGTGGATTGTAGGTTTCTTATATTTGAAAGTGTTGACGGTTGAAAAAGAGGCAAACCAACACCCCAACTTTGATCACCAAGCGGGAAAAACAATGGATATATCATTGGTTCTAAATTCGGATCAAGTACACTGATTCTCTCAGTTTTACGTGGGTATTAAAAATAGCGCGGCAATGAATTAACAGATCTCGTTCAAGTGGACTATCTCCATTTTCATTTTGAAAAATAAAAGCAACTTCATTAGATCTCGGAGAGTTATATTGTCGATCAAATCTTCGATCTTGCATTATCGCCATTGAAATCGAAGGCGGATCTGTACCGTTTTCTTAAGCATCGTGAATGGACTCTTGTTCTACTTAACATTTTTACTGATTCCCATGCTTCGTTTGCTTCAAAAATGTTCAATTATACGTAAAAATCTCCAAAAAAATAAATTTTCGTTGATCTCCATTTTCAGGGTGTAATGTCCCAACTCTATGGTAAATTTGTCCATAAATTCGTAGGCAATACGGACCATATCCTGGAGGTGGCACTATGTTCGCACCCATAGTTGCAAATGTCAACGAACATGTTTATTGACCGAACATTCTCGAAGAAGTTTTTTGAATGTTCATGTTTCTTAGTCATAAGATCTTGAATTTTTGTTGAAATTAAAATAGGGTCTAACACAACTTCTCCTTTTTGACGTGGGTAAAATAAAGTTTGTCCTGTGGTAATTCACGCGGAAAATGTTTTGCTTTACAGAAACGGCAATATGCATTTAATTCTCCACAGGAAAACTCAGCTATGGACGATTCCTCAAAATTCCCAGATCCACATTGAATATACTGAAAATTACGAACCACCAAAATTCTGTTTGTCGACGTCTCGTATTATTCAATTTCACCGTTAGTTTGATTTTGCGGCCGTAGTCTTTCTTTTTCCATTTTTAGTTTCTTTGCATCAACGTACTCTTCTTCTGATAGCCTTGGTCTTCTTGTCATTGTGAACTGATCCATTGGAAACACATACAATAAAAATATAAATACCTAATATTAACATATCTCCGAAATGAAAAATTATAACAATTCCTACTTCAAAATGTTTTTCTTTCACACAAAAAATGAATCTTAAATCTAATAGAAGAAGCTGATAATCGCTATGATTTTAGTTTGACCCCCTTCTAATATGTTTAACCATTATGATGTTTAGGTCTTGAAAATAACAATTTAATTAAAAGATACGTGAACATTATCGTTATTATTCTGCCAATAAAATCCTAACTTTTGTGTGAACAACACAGAATAACAAAATAGTTAATAATAAAATACCCATCATTTTTTTGAACGAATGAATCAAGCTATACACGGTCTCAGTTTCAAACTAAGTCGTAATAGATTTTTATTGTCAATTTAAACCCTTATTTTATATTAAAACACCAAATTTTTTTGTATTGTTTTATTCTGTTCTCTCGAGAATAAAATTTAAACAAAAATCTACATCTCAAAAATATCCTTAAATTTTTTTATTTTCATTTCGGATTCACCGAAAAATTTAATGTCGCAGTTAAAACGGATTTTGTTGGTAAAAGGGGAAAGAAAGAAAGGTGAAGCCGGTCTTATGAGACTGCGTGTAGCATGGCTCAATAGGATACTACTTTTCTCTATTTCCCCTTAAAACTAATATAAATTTGATCATTTTGAATTAAATATTTATGAACTAAAATTCACTCGGAATGGCCCATGTCACACGTAAAAAAAAATGCGGCATTTTTCTTCGTTTCTTTCCCCGTTTACCTATGATACAAGTTTTAATTGCGACTTAACTAATTTTCTGTTCTACCACACAACTCAAACATAAATGAAATAAAAAATATTTCAAGGACATTTTTGACTCAGTTTAGTTAAAATTTTATTTAAGAGAGAGCAGAACAAAACATTGGTAGAAAAAAACTGCCAAAATAGAAAAAATGCTCGTCTGTCATGGGACAATGAATATATTATTCGATAATTTGCATCCTCAATATGTTTAGAAAATGACGTTTTCAAATGCATAGGACATTAAAATTTATAATTTTTAATTAATAGTCTTATAATTTATATTAATTCGTATCTATTGCAAAAACATAATTAAATTAACAACAATATTTTTTATTTATTTTTGCTACGCATTTAACAATACACCTGTAAATCGTATTTTTTTCTATACATATACATATATATATATAGGATGGCTATGATAAAATCGAAAAAAAAAATTATAAATTGCGAAAATGCGAAAGAGCGAAAATAGTATACATTTTTAGTTCATGCTGTCCCATTTTATTGCTTCACGCTGGCATTTTATATATTAGAAGATGATGTTTGCCAGTTTTTATTTATAAAAATGGAATAACAATTTCAAAATAAGTTTAATGGCACTGCGTCTAAGGTGCTCGACTCCTCATAGGGGTATTATACAAAAGGAGACATTTATCATCTAAATACAACTGCTGCAAAAATATGACCTCTATCTGAGTACCGATGCATTAATCTTTCAGGAGCAATTTAGAGAAGAAAATAATAAAAATGGATTAAAGGTTTATGAATCAACTGAAGAAAATGGTCAATCTTATCTACGTAGAATAGACTATCTACCTCTTACTTAGAATATTATCAAAATTCACTTTAGAATCTCAGGTGTGATTTATTAAATCGAATGCAGTTTTTTAAAGGAACTTCCGAAGTTATAAGAACTGAAAATTAACAGTCCGGAAACGTAGTCGCAAAACATTGCAGACAAATATGCTTATATCATCAGTTAAATACGGGAAACCTGTAAATTTAATGCAAAGCGAAGCAGTAAAATTGAGAATCGCCCGGCAGAAGTTATTATAATTAGAACGTCGAAACAAATATCAGTTACGATATCATTTTGCAATCAGACAACGAAGTGGATAAATTAGAGGGATAAATTAATTCAGTTGCAGTTCTACAATTAGTATTCAAGAGGTAGAAATACTCGATCTTGAATTTGAAAAAAATGCATTAGAAGAAAACTCTTATCAAATTATACAGCAAGATACGCAAGCCAAAAATCGCGAAAAAACAAAGCCAATCCGAATAATTGGCAGCGGAATATTAGACACAAGCAATACCAAAGTGGCTAAACATACAAAAGCTCCCGTTGCAAAATAGTTCCTGTTAAAACATTTGCATCCACAACGGACTGCAGATTTAACTGTGTGAAGGAAATTACCAAAACCGAATTGGAAGAGCTCTTTGATGCATTTAACTTATTGAACCAGCAGGAAAAGGCGGATTTCATTTTAAAGGTGTCCGAAAACCATTCGCAAAACGAAGAAATCAGCTGACACCCGGCGAACCTATTCATTTGGATTTTTTGTTGACTTAAGTATGTAAACCGTATTGGTTAGGAACTTTTGCCAATTTCCCAAAAACTAGTGTATAATGCGCATAAATCCAAAAATATTGTAACTGGAGTTGCAAAAAAATGGAAGGGGGTTAAACCGCAATAAAAAATACCTGAACTCAATCTGATGGAAATCAAAGACCATATCTCATCATTCCCGGTCATCGAATCGCACTATGTGTAGCCAATACCTCCAAGCTCTATCTTGATCCAAATTTAAATATTAAGAAGATGTATCATCTGTACCAAGATAAAGTGAAAGATCCTGTGAAAGAAAGTTTTTATCGGCACGTATTTATCAACAATTTTAATCTAGATTTGCATCGCCCAAAATCGGATATGTGTGGAAAATGTGAAACGTATATTGTAGCTGAGAAGGAAACACAATGGAGAAATGATTCAGGAAAAAGAAGAGCACACTAATCTGAAAAAAATGAGAGCAGAAGTCACTAGATAAGGAATTTGGGATTCCAATTTTAACGTTTGACTTAGAAAATGTTTTAACTTGGCGGCGAGCAGAAATTTGTACTTTATCATTCGAAGCTAAGCATCTATAATGCACTGACAACACATTTGTCATCAACGAAAAAAAAATTATTGCACAATATGGACCGAACATACGGGTGGGTGGTAGAAGTGGAAATAATATTGCATCTGCTTTAATTAAAATTCTTGAGAAAGTTTTTGAAGACAACGACATTACACAATTAATTACTTGGAGCGATTCATGTGTTCCTCAAAACAAAAATTCCATAATGGCATTAGCTGTGAAACATTTTCTGAAGAAACACCCTGACGTCTAAAGTATTTTGATGAAATGTTCATTACTATTTATCGAAAAATTAATATTTTTCTCCAATGGGACTTATCTGGACTTATCTTATCTAATATTAAAGAATGTCAATTCCAGATCATAATTCAAATGACACCTTCCGATTTTAAAAACTTTGGTAGATACACAAAACTATTTTTTTTTTTTTAATTTATTTAAATTGTTACAACTGAATATAATTCATCTAGTAATTTTTCTTTCTTAATATAGTCACTTGTGAATGAGGTCCATTGGCCAGCGCCATGTACAGGTTATTTACTGAAGTAGTCTTTGCTCTGGTGTCCTTGATCCATTAAATCAATTGGTTTCGTTCTCTGCAATCGTCTTACTGCATGTGAAGTGTCTAACATACCACGAAGCTCTTCATTTACATGTTGATAAATATGTTGTTCATGAATTACTGCAAGATTTTTTTTATTTCTTCTTGAACCGTCGGGTCCTTATGAAGGTCATCATTCCTAATGTACCACGAAGCGTTAACTATAGCACGTAGCACTTTGTTTTGAAAAGTTTGTATTATTTTGGTGTTGGTTTTCTTTGTACAGCCTAGCCTGTCCATACAGGCTGTAGCACCTGTTGATATAATAGCAATTTATTTTCGATTGACAATTATACATATATCAAATTATTTGGAATTAATAAAGTTGATAATTGAAATTAAAAAAAAAAAAAAATCTGAATTTTTCCCGAGCAGCCAATACATTTTTCGATATTTGATATTAAGTTCATCTTTTTTCTTTTTAACGTGCTTTTTCCATCTGAGCCTGGTATCTAATGTCATCGCTACATATTTAGCCTTATTTGCATACGGAATCTGCTGGCCGTTAATGATTACAGGTTTGACTGAATTTTAGATTAGTAAAATTCACATGCGTGGATTTCGATTCATTGATTGACTGATATGCCACATTTTTGTCCATTTTATGATTTTGTCACTCGATAGTGTATCCTACTTAGCGAACTGCAGTGTCATCAGCAAATGTTGCAACGGTAACATCGTTTAATTGAGGTAGATCTTTGGTGTAGAGCAGGTAAAGAATAGGTCCCAAAACACTACCCTGCGGGACTCCTGCCAAAATCTTTTATAGCTCGGAATATTCATCTTCATATTTCACCCTAAAGTGGCGATTCTCTATGTATGATTTCAATCATATAATATTGTTGTGGTAAATCTCTATGTAGTTTAAGTAAACATCTATGCCACACCTTATCGAAGGCCTGCGCCACATCTAGTATCTACTAGAACAAACCTTTTTCCTCTCTAATGTGTGCTCAATGACATCTGTAAGCCTATGAACCTGCTCAATAGTTGAGTCTTTCTCTCTGAAACCAAAATGATATTCTGGGATAAGGTTTCTTTGTTCTATGGTTTTTTTCATTTTTTTGAGGAAGGAGCTTGTCTAGTTCATCTTTTACTTCATTTTCACTTTTGATTGGCACTTGAAGTATTTAAGTATCAAGTATTTGTAATTTAAGTACTATTTTTGCCTCTACTCTGCTTAAACAATCCCCAATGTGAGCTGTGGTGAATTTGTTTTTTTATTACATTTTCATTAACCGTCATAATAACAGGAGAATGATCAGATATTAGACTATCATCATTTGCTAAGAAGATGTGCTCCGATATGCCTCTACTAGTGATGTAGAAATCTATAAGGTCTGTGATATTGTTAGGATCAGTTGGCCAGTACGTTGGTTTCCCTCCTGAGTAAAATTCACAGTTTGAGTATTCGCCAGCTGCAAGTAATTCTTTGCCTTTTGGAGAGGTTAATCTTGAACCCCAGAAGGTATTTTTGGCATTAAAATCGCCTCCGATAATGAAGTTAATTCCTAATTTCTGGGACAAGTTAATGTAGTCTTCTTTCTTTAAATTATACCGTGGGGCAATATATCGCAGATATATTACAGGTGTTGTGATAACTAAATTTAACCGTCACGGTGGTTACTTGCATGGATTCTTTTTCTATTTTTAATTCTTCATGGTGATTGATATTATCCCTAATAAATATAGTTGACCCTCTTCTTGCTCGTTCTGCAGGATGTGTGGTTTGGTAACAAGTATATCTCCCGATTGATACATAGGAGCTGCTGGTAAAATGTGTTTCTGATATTAAGCATATATCAATTTTCTCGGTATTTAAAAATAGTTCTAATTTTGCTAGGTGTTGTGTTAATCCGTTTGCATTCCCTATGGCTATTCTTAATGAGTAGTTTTGATGTCTGCTTTCTGCTCCGGAATTATGAATTGAACTATGTATTGCAGACATTATTTATTTTTAGCTCTTTTGGAACTTGGTATTTCCAGCAGATTGAGTCGATCCAGAATTAACTTATTTAGTGTATTCTGTTCCAAGGCTATTTAAAATCTCTTGGACAGTGTTTTTGAAATTTATGGTACCGTTGGTCTGATTTTCTTTAAAATTTGAACAGGCCTGTGCATATCTATAATTCTTTCTACGCATAGATGCTCCATTTCTTGCTCGATCCTTGTTTTAATGACTTAAAGGGGGTTTGCGTGTCTGATCCGTCCTTTTCTGTAGCTGCTTGGCAACCGCACATCCTCGGTAGCTGGCTGGATGTTGCCCATTACAAACTATACATTTTGCTGGTTCTTCTTTAGATAGTTTGCAAGTATGTGTTGGGTGCTTTCTAGCACATTTCACACATCTTGGTTCGCGCGCGCAATATTGTTGCGTATGGTTACAGCCTTGGCATTTTTTACATTGTACTATTCTTGTACTGCCTCTTTTTACAGCTTCTTTCTCGCATGTTGAGTATGCCAGTTATATTGTAAGATTTTTCTATTTGCTCGGATTTATCAAACGTTTGCATGAACAGGGGAAGCCCTCTTTTTGAAATGGCTCCTAGTTGGTCCTCTTCGCAACGTCTCCCTTTTTTAATAATGTTCAATGTTTTTAAATCCTTCATTTTCTAGATCCTCCATTATTAAATTGCTTTCACAGGTTGGATGTAGGCCTCTTGACATGACCTTGATGGGACGGTCGTTTTTATTTTCGTGCGTGTACCACTGATATTTTTCCGTATTCAGCTTCATTGACAAGTTTCTGTGTGCGTTTGGATTTGAACTGTTAATCTTCCATACATTATTGTTCAGAACAGTAATTTTATACTATTGTTGCGTAACAGTACTCAATACACTTTGGATTTCTGAGTAGTTGGTTACTCCTACTATAAAAATCGGTGGTGCGGCTTTTACCTTTGGCTTTGCTTCATTTTATTGGGCTGGTTGCCGTTCGGGTGATTTTTCTACCTCTGGTGAGGACTCAGCGACATTCATTGGTGCAGGTGAATTCTCTTTTGGTTTAGCTGGTTGTTGTTCTAGAGTTAGTTGTTTCTTGATGATTCTAGAAACCTCTTTTGAAGTTGATGGTAAAGTTTCCATTTCTGGTGAGTGTTGTGCTTTCCTTTTCTTACTTGGTCTTTTACTCCGTTTCAACATCCAATTTGTTTCTCTCTCTAATTCTTCTTCATCCGTATGGAATGGATTAATATCATCATCGATTGCAGGGCTAGATGTCGTCCCAAGTTATGCACGTGTTTCAACTGCTTTTTTGAGTTATTCATTCTCTTTCTTTAAAATTGTGAATTCTTCTTTCAATTTAGTTGTAAATTCCTTTATTTCTCTTAGTTGTTCACGGAGTTCACCATTTTCCTTCTTGTACTGAAATATATTTTCAGTTGAAGAACTTGCTAATTTGGAACTTTGTTCAAATGGGTTAAACTATGATTGGCCCACCTCAAATCTATTGGGCCTACCTCCGAAGAGTGTGCATTTATCAGCATATCTGCTGCTGTACCAACTAATCTTTCGATTTGATTCAAATTTCTTAATAAATTGAAACGAATTGTGGAAGATGGTTTTACGAAAATAAATATGGCCTCGAAAATGTTATACCTTAACGTTTGTAAGTTAATTTACTCGAAATATGTCATGGTGCAACTAGAAAACCTTGTTGTTATAAGGTCGCGATATTGTTGCGATTTTGCCTATTGGGCGTCAATCCGGTGTAGATTTGTCACTTGGTCTGGTTAATTCAATGTAAATTGTCAATCAACAGATAAGAGTTTAACGACATTTATAAAATAAATAGTGACATCTGTATTTAAGAGTTATAAGTAATTTTTATAACAGTTTAGTTGTTTATCAGATTATAGCAGAATTTGTGTGGAACAGAACCGAATGTTCGTGTGCAATCTGAAATATTCAACGCGGTATATAAATACGGCCTTATATAAGGAAAACAATGTGTCAATTTTAAGTTAGTATATAGGTTGTTCCATCTGTTACTTTTTATATCCGGTCAAAAAAAATGTTTATTTGCTTCATTTAAGTCCACTACACACAAATGTGTATGTAAATAACCATAGTTTGTAATAGTTTTTGTTTTTATTCATGATTCTCTTTCGCGCACTATTTTCACGTACACGAGTACAATTGTGATCGTGGACTGGAAAGGGATATTAAACAAAAAACACATAACGTATATTGAAAATTGAATTTTTTTTTATTGAAAACTAGCTGAATTACACGGCGTTTCACGCGAGAAATTAAAATTATTTTGAATTACGGATATTTTGCAGGAAATTTCTCGACGTCACTGTAGTTGCAATCGTATATGACAGAAATTCATCAGGTACTGAATTCAGTATGGGAAGCATCACCGGTTCTCAGCCCTAAATTTACCAACTCAGAAACCTTCGCGAGCATGAACGCAACCCATCATCAACGTTTCATCGCAATCAGATAAATGGTACAGGAACGCAAAAGAATCGGTCCCTCGATTCAGTGGACGCATCCCACGGATTCAAATATGACACGAATTTCATATAATCCCTTTTCGAAACTAATTCCCAGGAAAAAATAACCAAAATTGAAATTTTACGAAAAATTTGTACTGAGAGCATTTCATTTGCCAGATTATATTATTTACTTTATTATTTTTTTTAAATCAGTAACTGTAATTAATCCGCAAAGCGTCTATTGTTGCAGTTTATCAGCATAATCCAGTGACTTTAAATAACCCTTCTGAAAGGAATCGAGAGTTGTCAAATCTCATGACCTCGGCAGCCAATTAATAATGCGTTCATCGTAACGCTTGGTGATGAACGATATTTTTTGCCTTTCTGTCCAGAAAGAAAACGAATAGCGCTGATGGTTTACCTATTCTCGAGCATGATACGTACAACTGCCCTTAGGAAAACACGGCAATTCATGGTTTATTCCACACACTTCCAACGATTGGCCTTGTGATTTATTAATCGTCATTGCGAATGCAAGACGAACCGGAAACTGAGCACGCATAAATTGAAAGGGCAAGTCGGTTGGAATCCGTGATATTCTTGGAATCAAAATATCCTCGCCTTTGAACTTTCTTATGATTATCGTTGCTTCAATCACGTTGTTCATCAGCCTCTTAATAGTGAGTCTTGTTTCATTGCATAGTTTTGGTTGGTTCAGGTTGCGTAACATGATTATCACCGATCCGACCTTTAGCTGCAAATCCAATGAATTCAGGAATTCAATTGGATAATTAACAAATTCATTCGGATCTGTAATGGAATCGATCGACTTATATGAATGCAATTGGCCAATGATTTGACTTTCAATTTTTATATTCAAATCGTCGATACGTCCTTATTTCTCGCTGCCAAAATGGCTCGTTCGCTCAACTAAACATGGTTTTTGTGATTTGCTCCAATATTCTGGAACAATTTCGTGATCAATTCTTCTTTAGAGGTTGTGAATTGACAAAAATTAGGTGGTAAAGAAATGAGGCCAGTTGAAGCGTCAACCTGAATTTTTCCATTGCCAATGTCTGCTAATTGCTTTGAAAACACGTCCGCCGATTCATCATTTTGTAACGCAACTCGCATATTCGTTGTTAATTTGAGAGTTTTCACATATCTCCACAAATTCGATGTCTTCAAGCAAGCGTTTTTTTCATCAGCAGCTGTTGATCTTGGAATGACTGGTGGCGTTTAGCGAAAATCGCCGGCCAGCAGAATCATCGTACTCTGAAAGAGGTCTTGATTATTGCCCAAATCTTTTAACGTTTGATCGAGCGCCTGTTGTTTGTTTGTGCGAGATCGTACACTCATCCTAAATGATTATTTTGCAAGTCTGTAGTACTTTCGCTATTGCTGATTTTTAGGAAATGCTGCACGTTGGTTTATCTATCGTTTGCAAATTCAGTAGCAGTTTGAGTGCAGAATGAGCTGTCCGTCCTCCTTCTAACAATGTGACTGCGATCCCAGATGATGCTACTGCCAATGCTATTTGACTCTTGTGCGCAAATCGAAGCTAAAATCAATGAAATTAAAAACGTTTTGCCAGTTCCGTCTGGTGCATATAGGAAGATGATTCCTCCGTAGCCGTCGTTAGCTGCTATCATCAATGTGTTGTACGCGGTTTTCTGCTACTGATTCAAAAGCTGGACTTTTGTCTATACTGATTGACTCAAAGCATTTCGATCGTATTGCCCCTCCCGTTCAAATTCTCGATCAAAAAAAGATTGAGCAAAATCTAACCGTTCTCAACTGATACGCTAGAAAAAAAAAATCAATTTTCTTCGGGTTTTTAGAGAAGTTTCCAAGTTTTCCACTCAGATTTTCTAATTTTTCTCTTATAAAAGACCATCTGGATCGGATACGTGCAAAATCCCGTACAAAACATCATTTTTCGATTTTCCAAATTTTCCGACTTTTTCGGTGGATTTTCCCAAAAAAAAATTTTCATACAAACTTTGTCCTGATAATTACGAACACAATAAAAAAAATCAGCTATATCGGTCAAACCGTTCTCAAGTGATTATCCGTCATACATGCGCCAATTGATTTTTATTAATATAAAGTTGGCCATATGCCATTTATGTATGGAATACAACATCGTTCATATGACCACCACGGCACTATGACAGGAGCCATTCATGCCAACTGACAATAAATATTTAGTTTGAGCTTAAAAAAAACCATTTGCAAAAAATGTTGGTGAATATTTTGTTTCTTAATTTTGACGGGATGTTCCTCTACCGCCCTGACGGATTCACCGATCATTGTGAAACTTCGTATTTAAGCATTTTCATTATAGTGAAAGCTTCCATAATAGACTTTTTCGTTTTTTTGCAAATATTTTGAAAAGATTCATGTTTTCATGAAAAGGTTCATGTTTTTAAATTGTACCGGAAATGATGAGTATAGATTAAAAAAATTATTTCACTAATATTCCGCATCTATACAGCCAGGATGATTGACTATTCGGAATAAAACAATATACTTAAACTTATTTCATTAATTGGAAGATCCTTGCAAAATTTGGTGCAAATCTGTGTACCGGAACCGGAAGTGCCAGCTTCAATGAAAGCTTTCCAATTTTTGTAATGATGTTGAAAAGGTTATTATTTACAAAAATATGACAAACGATTAAAAGATTTAAATAAATTTAACTATACAGTTTTGAACCAACTGTTGAATTATATAATAAGTTTTTTCGTTTTTATACACAGCCCTAGTGTTGTAATGTAGCTGTCTAATAAAGAAGAATAAAATGTTTGTAGGGTGCTGAATTCCAGGGAGTAAAAAGCGTTTATATTGGGTCTATTTTTTAATTCAACCCGAGCAAGCAGGCTTACGCCGGGTAGTGTACACCGAGCAAAGGTTGTACTGGGTAAAATTATCCGGTGCGCATAGAGTAAAAAATTGTTTTTTACTTTGCACACTCTTCGTACACTGACATTAATTTCAGAGTAAAATTTGAAGAACCGAGTAAGCTCGGTGTAAGCACAGTTCACAAATAAAAATGCAGTGTGCAGAGTAAAATTACTCAGGTTGAATAAAAAAACACAGAGTATTTTTTGACAGCGCACTGCTTGCTCAGGTTGAATTAAAAAATAGGCCCATGTGTTGTGTGAAGAAATTAAAAAATTATATTCCTGTTGTGTGTACAACAGTAAAATTAAATAACCTGCGCTAATAATAATAATAATATGTTTAACAGGTTTTGGGCCCAGGTGCCGCGTATTAAAAATTTAAAATCGTGAAATTAGAAAAGTAAAAAAAAAAAGTAAAAATTCAAAATGGCTTCGTGTTCAACCCAAGTATTTTTATTTCCGAAAATTTCGGCATTTTTCTGACATTTTCATGAAATCATCACCGACTTTTGTCATCAAAAGTGTCCGAAATATTTAAATCTTTCCTATGAATGTTGTCGCGAAAAGTCGGACAAATGATGAATTTGAGTAAACAAAAACTTGTGCATGTGTGAGTGCGCACGTGCTTTCAAAGGGTGGGGCTTATGTGGATTAATATTATGACGCGATTATATTTTTAAGGAAATAAAACAAAACGATATTTTAGATTAATATTCAAGATTTTTTATTCGAAATATGTATATTTGTTTTATTAAAGCACAATACAACACAAATTTTATCAATGAAAATTATTATTAACTTTTAGAACCATTTTTTTAACACTATTTGTATATTTTAAATATTCACTATATTTTAAAGTAACAATAAAATTTTAACTTTACACAGATAATGGCGTCGCAAACAAGACTGATTTTTATATCGTGTACATTATTTTATTTTCACCAACACAAAAAATCCAAAATGTCCAACTTTTTCCGACAACTACGTCATATTTTCGGAAAAGATCTAGTACATTAATATTTTTTTCCGTTTTGTTATACTTGGGAAGTGATGAGTTGAAAAACATAGAAAGACTTAAAAATGGCGATACGTTCCAAATGTCGAAATTCCAAATTGTGATTATTTTTAAATCATATGGTTTATATGAAATAGTATCTGGTATAACAACTATTCCAGAAAAGGAAAATGATAAAGACGATTGGAATAAAAAAGATGCAAAAGCACAAAGAGTGATAATAACAACAATTGATAAAAAACCGCTGACTCATATTTTGAACTGTAAAACGTCTAAAGAAATGTTTGAAAAGTTGTGTTCAATTTATGAACGAGATACCGAACAACAAAAATGGGTTCTTATGGAGGAATTTTTTAATTACAAATATGATAAAGGAATAGATATAGCGAGTCACATCAGTAATTTGGAAAATATTGCTCATAAATTATCAGCTGTTTATAAAGAAATAGACGACGTCATGATAATGTCAAAAATTTTGGCAATACTTCCTGAATATTTAAAACATTTTGTTAGTGCTTGGGATAGTACAGACAAAAATAATAAAACCTTGGAAAATCTTACTGCAAGATTGGTCGCAGAAGAGTTAAGAAGTAAAACCACACCAGGATCGGACGGCACTACTCCCGTAGCGTTTAGTACAACAGAAAGAAAGTGTTTTAGATGCAATAGAACTGCACATATCTCAAGATTTTGTACCAGAAATGTCGAGAATAAATCTGATATGAAGTGTTTCAAGTGTGGTGAAACTGGACATGTGTTTAAAAATTGTTCTAAAGAAGACAGTAAAAGTTATTGTAAAATATGTAAAAGGAAAAATCACAAAGAACAAGATTATTATTTTCGAAACAGTAAAAATAAAAACAATGAAAATAAAGTGTCATTTCTAACACAATGTAGTAAAAGTGAAAGTGAAATAACAAATGATTGGGTTATTGACTCAGGTTCAACGAGTCATATGGCAAAAAATAATGAGGTTTTAGACAATATTAGTGAAGCAAAATTGAATGTGGGAGTTGCGAAGAAATCTGAGAGTATGAGAGCTGTGGGTATCGGAACAATGAATTCAAAAACTTGTGTGTTAAATAAAGTATTATATGTGCCGGAACTGAGTAAACATTTATTATCAGTGCGTGCAATTACCCAGAACGATGGTGAAGTGCATTTTTCAAAAGACAAAGTAAAAATTACTAAAAATTCGGAAGAAGTTCTTGAAGGATATATTAAAAATGGTTTATATATTGTAGAACTTAAAAGTTTAAAAAAATGAAAATGCGCTAGTAGTGAATAAAAATAAAGACGCATATGATTGGCATAGAAAGTTAGGACATTTAGGAACCGAAAACATGAAAAAATTATTAAAATTATCAGACGGAGTGAAATTAAGTGAAGAAGATATAAATCAAATGCACAAATTTTGTGATATATGTTTTCGGGCTAAACAAACGAGAAAACCGTTTTCCGTAGAAAGAAGAAGAGCGTCAAGGCCACTAGAAATTATACATACAGATGTATGTGGACTGATTGATCCATCTACATGGGACAACAAAAAGTATATTGTCACGTTTCTTGATGATTTTACACATTTTGTAATGGTATATTTAATTGAAAGTAAAAATGAAGTTCCAGATATTGTCAAAGAATATGTAGAACAATGTGAAGCTAAGTGGTGTTTACGAGTTTCAAAAATTAGGTGTGATAATGGAGGTGAATACACAAGTAATGATTTTAAGGATTGGTGTAAAAATAAAGGAATAATTTTGGATTACACAATCGCTTATACATCTCAATTGAACGGAAAAGCTGAAAGAATGAATCGAACTTTAATGGATAAAGCTAGATCATTAATTGCTGATTCGGATATGCCTAAAACAATGTGGGGAGAAGCAGTACGAACGGCAGCTTATTTAGCCAACAGAAGTGCAACATCAGTTATAGATACAACACCAATTGAAAAATGGGATGTAAAACCGAATCTTTCCAGATTACAAATATTTGGAAGTAAAGCGTTCGCAAAAGAACTTGGATATTTAAGAAAATTGGATGACCGAGGTAAAGAACATGTATTTGTAGGCTATGCGCCAAATGGGTATAGATTATGGGATCCGATACAACGTAAAATTGTAATATCAAGAGATGTAAATTTTCAAAAGAAAATTGAACGAGAACCTAATGAAATTAAAAATGCTGAAGAAGAGCCACAAATGGTTGACGAAGAAAATTTAGACAAAAGTAATGAGGAAATTGGAGCTGAAGGGAAGGATACTGAAGCTGCAGAACCAGAATCAATGAAACAGCAACAGATAGAAGTTACACCAGAAAATACGGTAGAACAAAACGAAGAAAATATAGTTTCTGGACAAAGTAAACGTATAAGAAAATTTCCAAAGAAATTTGAAGATTACGTTATGTTAACATATGAAGAGGCAGTAAATGGACCAGATAAAGAGAACTGGAAGGAGGCAATAGATGATGAAAAGAGGTCATTGACTAAAAATGAAACATGGAAATATGTGGACACAAAAGAAGCAGAAGGAAAACAAATTTTAAGCAGTAGGTGGGTGTTTAAAATTAAAGACGATGGAAAATATAAAGCTAGATTGGTAATAAGGGGATGTAAGCAACGATATGGAATGGATTTTAATGAGACGTAAAGTCCAGTGGTAGATACAAGTTCACTTAGAATCCTTTTCGCTTTGGCAGCGAAGGGAGGGTATAAGATAGTAAAGTTTGACATTAAAACTGCGTTTCTTTATGGCGAATTAATTAAGGAAATATATATGAAACTCCCGGATGGATATGAAAATGAAAAATCTAAAATATGCAAGTTGAAAAAAGCTCTATATGGATTAAAACAAGCGCCTCTAAACTGGAATCAACATTTTACAAATTCTTTAATCAGTAGAGGATTAACACCAATGAAGACGGACCGTTGTATTTTTAAAACTAAAGATGGCAGTATGTTTTTATCGATATATGTCGATGATGGAATTTTAATTGGAAATGATACAATGCAAATGGAAAACTTACTATCAGCTCTACAAAAATCATTTGAAATGACATCAACCGAAAATCCAGAATTATTTTTAGGCATGGAAGTGACGAAAACGGAAACATGCATAAAATTAAGTCAAAGCGCTTATTCTAAAAAAATATTAAACAAATTCAATATGACAAATTCTAAAATCGCTGAAACACCAATATTGTTGCCGAGTAAAATTGAAGAGAAAGCAGATATTAAAAAAGAGATTAATTTTCCTTATAGAGAAGCACTAGGAAGTTTGCTTTACTTAACAAAAACTAGACCGGATTTATCCTTTGCAGTGGGATATGGAAGTAGACATGTTGAAAATCCTAAATACGAAGACATTAACAATGTAAAACGGATGTTAAGATATTTAAATGGTACTCTGGATAATGGAATTAAATATGTTGTAGATGGAAATGTAGACGAATTAACAGCCTTTTGTGACTCAGATTATGCGAATGATTCAGATCGAAAAAGTACGAGTGGATACGTGGTTATGTATTGTGGAGGTCCTATAAGTTGGGGTTCAAGAAAACAGCCAATAGTAGCACTATCAAGTACAGAAGCGGAATATATAGCTGCTGCAGATTGCTGTCGTGAACTTATATATTTAAAGTGTTTGATTGAAGAATTAACGAACAAAACAATTACTGCAAATTTACATGTTGATAACCAAAGCACGATAAAGCTAATTAAAAACGGAATAATCGAAGAAGTAAACACATTGATGTAAGGTATCATTTTATAAACGAAAAGGTGAATGAAGGTTTAATAAATATATTTTATTGTGCATCTGAACTACAAGTGGCTGATATATTTACAAAAGCACTAGGAAGTGTAAAATTTAAAAAACATAACAAGTACTTGATTTATTAAATTTTATAATTTTTTTTAATTAATACATTAAACGAAAAATTATTAAGGGAAGGTGTTGAATTATATAATAAGTTTTTTCGTTTTTATACACAGCCTTAGTGTTGTAATGTAGCTGTCTAATAAAGAAGAATAAAATGTTTGTAGGGTGCTGAATTCCAGGGAGTAAAAAGCGTTTATATTGTGTTGTGTGAAGAAATTAAAAAAATATATTCTTGTTACTGTTGTAAACACTAAAATTAAATAACCTGCGCTAGTAATAATAATAATATTTTTAACACCAACAAGGGTTGAACTTAATGATTTTCTGAAATTTAGCCACAATACAGTAGAAAAATGTGGACCTTGAGATTTTTTGATTATACAAGACAGTTTTTACCTAAAGTCCGGTAAGCGTAATTTTTCGCTTTAGAAATCAAGTGTGTTGTATTCAAGATTTATGACAGTGTATACATTCGTGGTTAAAGAAAGTCGAGTGTTGGCCACAACATATTCACCCCTTCATTTTTTTTTCTATATTATGTAATTCGGTTCGGCCTACGTGAATTTCCACCCCCCCCCCCCCCCCCCGTTTTTCGGGCCCCGTTTTTAAAGACACTAAAACGCAAATTATTGGAAATTATAATATTAGGCTGGAGAGAATGTAGGTTACCTAATAAAGCAACAAACAATCATACAAAATTGTTCATGAATAAGATTTCACATAATTTTTGAAATGTGTCGGATTGCGTACGCAGTGGTTCCTTTCAATAAACCTAATATGCATCAATATTTAATCAGTGTTTGTTATCCCACTTCCTATTGATCGCCCAACAGCCACGGCGTTACAATAACTGTGCGCATATTCACCAGATACCTAAACAGGGACAAAATTTTCCAGCATAGACGTTCCAAACGCGGAAAATTTTATTGTTTTTATTAATGAAAATGAATAATGAAAGAAAGAAAAACGCTTTTGTTATGTGTGTCAAGAAAACGCAACGTAATTTTTTTCTTATTGATCTGCGCTTTTTTGTGTGTGTATCACAACCCCACTCACAAAATATACCATCGCAACACCGCACATCACCCCAGGGTAGAGCTAATGTATATGTGTTACGTAATGCGTACATGCACAGTGCGTATAATCCAAATGTCTACTTTACGCGTATACTTCTGTTTGTGTGTGTTAACGTTAAACGAGGATGAGGGTGGTAAGGGATTCATTTTACTGGGAATGGGTTGGTAAATTTTGGGCAAAATGGGGAGATTTTTCGGAGTTTTGTTGTTTTTAATTTTTTTTTTTTCGTGGAATAAAACAGGGATGAACTTTGGTAAATATTTATGTTTAGGTTGGAAATGAAATTGGCAGTGTATGTATAGATTTCATTTTAAATGTGCATGTGGGAATACAAATAATTTGAGAATTTATTTGATATTTTAACCAAGGCGATATGATAAAAATATTTACAAATAAATCTGATACAAAACATATTTTCAAAATCCTTCAATCTTTCATTTACCGCACATTATTTGAAGTCGGGATTCTAGTCCTTTATAGTGATTTGGTATAAATAGCGTTTTAGATTTGTACACACACTCATTTGAAACGAAAGATTATAAACACATAGTTTCAAAAGTATTTATACATTTCTCTTTCCAAAGAAATCAAACAATGAACTTAAATTATGTGTCCTTTCAGGTATCCCGTATATTAAGAAAATACGAGACACCATTAATTAACGATGAACTAATATACATAGCTATTATAGCACATGCCCCCACTCATATAATGTTGAAATGGAGAAGAAAGAGCCTCATAGAGAATCGGGAAATACATATAAACTATCAGAACACAATATAAACCGGACCAATTGTAAAAAATAGCTAACTGGAGCAAAAATCTCCTTAAAATCTATCTTTTGACCCTGGTTATAAGGCCTTAAATTGAAAAATAAACATTTTGTTCATTTGGGAATTATGGTCGGGCAAGTTGATGAAAAATATTCTAAAATACTGCCAAATCCAATATAGTTCATGCATGTAGTAGAACGACGATTTAGATGTTCTTGTGTAACACATTTGCAAGCTGCAGGTGTTGCATCTCATTTTCTTAAATAGAAAAAAAAAATTTGCAAATTATTTACAGTTTCTAGATCAGAAAGATCCTTTTCTGTATAGCAACATCATGTTCAGTACTTCTCCGCAGTTGTTCGACCCAGTACTGTACTTTGTAATGGCTTGTTTCGGCCACTACAAAAAACACCACAATTATTCCTCCTCAACAAAAAAGAAATGCAGCAATTGTGATGGAAACCACACTGCAAACTACCGAGGATGCCCAGTCTACAGAAGTATTAGTCAATTGTCACGTCCTAGGAGGTGGTATAAAACTACACCAGATGCGCAGAATTATATACCTTCGTATACGCCAAATGACTCTCGTTCGCCCATAACATCAACTAGCAAACCAACATCTTATGCTAGTTTCCGAAACCCATTTACCCGATAAATACAATTTCAGAATAAATGGTTACGAAGTTTGTGACACGAATCATCCCTTGGGCAGAAGTCGAGAAGGAACTGCTATATAAAAGCGGATTTGCCATTGTGTTCTAAGCAACCTCTGTATGTGCTGACCTTGATAAAGAAATTTTAGTCATCGCTTAAATATATTGCCCTCCAAATAATAACGTTTCGGCAGATATCTACAAAAAGTTTTTTGTAACTCTGGGTCAACGTTTTGGGGTTCAAGATTGACTACTCCAAGGAGACGTCAATTAATGAATATTATTCAAAAAAACCACTACGATGTCACATCGCAAGCTAAACCACTTTTCCAATCCTCTTCTGACCGCATTCTCCGTTCTTACTACAATCTGGGCTGACCAAAAACCAATGTTCTACAAACGACCATCTAACGAGCACCATCATTAACTGGTTGAAATTCAAGATGTATATCAGGTGTGTATATATGAAAGCGGAATTTACCAATAAATGGCGCCACCTTTCAATGTACCTTTCGACAAGTTTCATACAATAACGCGAGTTCTTTACGAGTTAAAAATGTCGAGTTTTGTGCCTACATATTACGATTTGCGGACATCATTGACTTTTTGTTATCATTTGAAGAAAACTGCTGCAGAATCACATCGAATGGTTGTCAAAGCATACGGTGAGCATGTTCTTGGTAAATCGTAATACTATGAGTGGTATAAATAATAAATTCAAAAGTGATGATTTTGACGTGAGAAACAAAGAACGTGGACGACAACCAAAAAAGTTTGAAGATAGTGAATTGCAAGCATTGTTGGATGAGGATGACCCTCAAACGATAAAACAACTCGAGGTAAAATTGAATGTATCACGAGAAGCCGTCTCCATACGTTCTAAAGTCATGGGAAAGATCCAAAAGCTGGAAAAACAGGTTCCGCATAAACTGAATGAAAGGCAACTGGAAAATAGAAAAACTACATGCGAAGTGTTACTCACTAGATACAAAAGAAAGTCATTTCTCCATCGGATTGGAACTGGCGATATAAAATAGATCTATTTTGAGAATCCAAATGTCTTGGATCAAGACAATCATCTACATCGACTGCAAGGCCGCTTCGGACGGAAGACAATGCTCTGTATTTAGTGCGATCAGAAGAGTATAATTATTTATTTTGAGCTGCTAAAACGAACGGTAAATACTGAACGCTACTTACAACAAATGATCAATTTGAATCAAGCTTTGCGTGAAAAACGACCATAATATGATCAAAGGCAACACAAAGTAATTTTGCTTCATGATAACACACAAAGCAAAAACCGATCATGGAAAAGTTGAAAGCACTTAATAGGGAAATACTTTAACATGCGGCTTACTTGCCAGACTTTTCTCCGTCCGATTATCACTTATTTGCATCGATGGGAAAATTTCTTACTGAGGAGCACTTCACTTCCTACGAAAATGTACGAAAATGAGAAAAGAAGATCAGATTGTTTTGCGTGGGATCCATGCATTGCCAGAAAGATGAGAAAAATGTATAACTAGTAATGGGCAACACTTTGAATAAAATACTCTTAATCATTATCATACGATGAACGTGTACTTTTTACTAAAAGTATCCGGTTTCATATTTAGACACCTGGTACATCAACCTGACATCCACAAACTATCCATTATGGAAGGCCACTAAATACCTTAAATGGCCTCAGCAACGAAATCCGCAGATTCGTCTTTCTAGCGGTGATTGGGCTAGAAATGAGGAGGTAAAAACTAAAGATTTTGCTGATCACCTTGAAAGTGTATTCACTCGAAACCTTGGGTTATCAGTGGTTCAGACAGAAAATGTAACAATCAGACCTGAGAGGAAATTCAAGATAAAGAAACCACTAATGAAGTTTATTATGGAACAGTGTTATTTATAGTTGAAACTGTCAACTAACTATAAAAATACTCCCAAATCTTGGCAAGAATGCGACCAAAGTCTCGTCATAAACACTACCAATCATCTCGAAAATGTTCGAAAAAGCATTTATCGAAAACATTAAACCGAAACTACGAAATATCGTCCCTAATCAATTTCATTTCAAAACGGCACAGTGGTTAAAGCTTTGGCGTTTAAATCACGAGGTACCGGGTTCGAATCCGGATAGGAGCAGAATGCAAAAGGGAATTTTCATCAACAGATTACGATTTGTGATGAAATAGAACACAACTATGAACCCCTGTCGGAGTGCAAATCTCATGGGCCGACCCATCTTCCATGCCAGTATATAGCCCGTACGTCCTCAATTTGGCAAGCAATGCGTAAAGTGGGACGTGAAAGGTGAACCGCGAAATAGTTGGGAGTGCTTCGGCCCCCAGAACAGATTGCATAGATTAAAACATAAAAAAATAAAAATTAGTTTCAGTGCCGAGCACGGAACCATGGAGCAAGTACATCGAGTAGCTGCAATAGTTATTTATGAAGTCACGAAGTACGTGCAGCTCGATTTTTCAGAAGCTTAAATTTCAGAAAACCAGTAAGTTCAACCCTTGTTAAAAATTTATTCTTCATTGCAAAAAATTGAAAAAGCTGCACCGAAAGCTGCCGCTTTTGGTGCGTAGATGTCCTCCAGATTTCGTGTAATTCTCCCAATTAATTAATAAGTTTAAGTATGAAGTTTTATTTCGAATAGTCAATCCACCTGGTTCTGATTTTGCAGAAGATGCTGAATTTTCGTAAAAATAAAGATTTTTTATCAAAATTCGGCATTTCCAGTAAAATTTAAAATATGAACTGAACTAATTTTGTTTGAAATTTAATTTACAGACTTTTACTTTATTCGTTTTTTCGTAAATGTTTTTTTTTAAAGATTTGTAAAAACGAAACCACTGGGATCACCGAGTTTATGGTTTTTGGAAAAAGCTTAAGTATGAAGTTTCATCCCGATCAATCAATCTGTATGGTATAGGGAGCAAATTTTTACTGAAAAACAGATTTTTGACAAAATAATTTTTTATCAAGAATCGTCATTTCCGCTTAAATTTTTAGAACTATTTTGGACCAGTATTCTTACAAAACTAATTTAGAAACAATTGGTTCATAACCATTTTTTTCGTAAGAGCTCCTATTGAAGCTGTCACTTCCGGTGTAAAAACGAGAAAGCTCCTTGAAAGCTGTCACTTCCTGTGGACCGATTTTAACCATAACCCACTAAAAGCTAAAGTTTGAAGTTTCATCCCGATCAATCTGTTCATCTGGGCTACACAGTGCCGAATTTTTGTTGAAACAGGTTTTTTGTCAAAAATCATAATTTCTGCTTAAATTTTGGAAACCTGAGCTGGACTGGTATTGTTTCAAATTTTATTTAGAATCTTTTAGTTATAGTTGTTTTATTCGTATACGCTACACTTTTCAAAACCTTTACAAAAAACGAAACTGCTTCTCGCTTGCACTTCCGGATTATTATCTATTTTGGCAAAAAATCTATGGGTTCTCCGAATTAATGACGGTCAATTCAACAGGGGTAAAACACTTTCAGGCAGAAACAACTCGAACCATTTCCCAAGTCACCACCAACAAAGATACACCAGAAATATCAACAAATCTGAAGCTTTCAGTCCAGCACTGACATATCTGATTGAGTATTTAGCTTCAGTTTAGTTAACTAGGTTTTATACCGGTTAAAATCTTTCGTCTATTGTTACGAATGTGTTTTTTCAAACCTCGTTCCTTTCACTGGATTACGAATACCACTTTAAATTTTACGGTTTACAACAACACTTGTTTTATCTTTCACGATTACCTGAATATTTGCGAAAACGCCAGAAATACTCTCACTAATAATTTACCTGCTATCAACTTTCGATTTTAATTTATCGTGTATACCGCATTTTAAACAGAACCCCTTTCTGCGGTCATTACGCATACACACAGAAAAATAAAAGGTCACCACAACACCGAATCGGTGTTACATAGTGTCCCACCGATCGGATATATATAAATTGAATCCAATCGGATGTTATCATAAAAATGACAAAAAATACTATTGGATAAAAACTTTTACACCGAATTTGTTTATAAATTATATCCATTAAAATAATTATTATATTAACACCGATTTGATGAACTTCGTAACACCTCTTTTATCTTTTAGAAATATCCTTTTGGACATTTTAAAGGCCCAAATTGGGAATTTGTGAAATAAGTAAATAACATAAATTTTAATTTTATAATTCTTTTTCTTTTATTTTTGTAAATAATATATGGTTTACAATTTGGTAAAATGCCTTGAATAACGTTGTAAAGACATTAATGGTTATAAAATCAATGATAGCGGAATTTCCTTACTATCGATAATAATGCTGTACGACAAAACTAGATTTTTTGATGGATCTCGAAGAATCAGGTGTGGCTGCGTAATTACATCTGTTATATTTGTTCCATTCTGAAAATATATGTTATTATTTTATTTTACGTTTTAATTTATAAATATGAATTACTAGGACACTTACTTTTTCAAATACTAAAAATGAATATGGCTGTAGGTTTACGTCAGTCGTTCATATATTTTTTTTTCTCTTAGTATCTCAAAGATGTTTCAATACATGCAGCACACTGAAATTGTCATCAAATTCTAATTAAATTAAAAGAACAAAAATTGGAATTAATTTTTCATTCACACATTTTTTTCATTAATTTATTTGTTTACCATTTTAATAGATTACCAATTTTAATAGATTTTAGATTTGTTTACCATTTTAACAATGATGATCTCACATGAATATTTCCACATTTCACAAATTTAATATACAGTATTATAACTTTTTATGTTAAATTTACAAAAATGTAATGAAATTGTGAAGTGATATCCACAAAATTCAAATGAACACTGAAATGTAATATATAAAATCGTTAATCCTTGAAATTTTTTTTACAAAAAACACCATAAAAGGATTAAATTTTATCAAAAAGGAGTTTACCTGAGTTTTTCGGGGTTTCCCTTGCAATATAAAACATATTCACAAACGGTTAAAAATTCCTTAACACCCAAAGAGGTAACAAATTTTATTTTCAAAAATAGTTATCCCATCGGATAAACTTAAATATTTATCCGATAATGCGGTGTTAGATTTTAAAATAATTATCCGATTGGATAAAAATAAACTAGTCATTAGGATAAAAGATCTATTAACACCGCTTATTTTTTTGTGTGTATGTAGTATCTATAAACCGTGGTGAATATGCTAGATGCTAACAAAACGTTTGCAAAGGTACCTGTTGCATCTTGCAGTGCTTTGTCATTAGCGATGCAGTTTATAAGAAATCCAAAGAGCAGGTGATTAAGAAGTAGTTCGAACTTCAAACACACACTTTCAAGATTGAACATAGCAATGAATGGAATACAAAAAATGAATGGGTTAATTTCAAAAATTTCCCAAATGTTTTTGATGCAATTGCTGACTACTCCGCAGGCACCTCACCATGGCCACAACAGCAGAAAATAATCTTCGTGCTTTATAATGGAACCGAGTATCATTTCTGTGGAAAATACTTCAGGAGTTGGAGTACATTTGGGCATCAATGTGAATAAATTAAGATACAATTTCGAAAGGGCGGAATGCCGGCGTACTGAAAGCAAAGAACTTCAACAAACGAGATCAAAAACAAAATTTAGCTAGCAATAAAATTTGAGACAGATTCAGAGCGTACGTGAAGTACACAAAAGTGAAAAACATGATTAATCATGATACAAAATACTTATCCTTAAAAAATAAACTATAGACAAACGTTTCGGATTAATGTATTTGGTTTATCAAACAATGACTTCGGTAGTGGGGTCCAAAATACCATTAAAGGTTGCACTTTCCACAACAGCGTTCATTAGAAAACAGATGAATATGATCAGATGAGTTTGTGACTTTAATGGAAAAAGAGGTAGAAGCACTGAAACTACATCATACATATATTAACCTATACAGCTTGCAAAAACTCATTAACTACAAAGGCCAGCGTGTCACCGAACTGGTGGTATATAAAATAACCTAGTGGTATCGAGTACGTTCTTTCAAGATAAGAAAATCCACAAAGTTACGTGGCGATCGAATCATGGAAGATCAGAAAACCAAATTGATTCCATCATCGTCATCTCGAAGGAACATTAAACAGACCAGCAAAAAAATGCGATGATAGATATAACATGAAGATTTAATCTACAATCAGCTATAAATAGTCAGCCACAACTGTCAGCAAATACTATTGGTGGAAGACTACCAAAAGACATGAGCGTATTTCAGAAATCTTACTTAAAACTTTCATTCATTTTCGATGCTGTAGCGGAAAATAAGAGACTATACTACCCCCTACAAGTGACATCACTATCACAAAAGAGAATTTATAACGAGCATATGAAGAATGAGAATTTGAAATTTATAAATTTTGCAATGTTCCATCTTTCTCCGCCATTTCTTAAAGAATTACAATGAAATTTGGTTGGTAGTATTGGCTAGGGATTCTAAACTGAGTTATGGAACATGTTGAAGCAATTATGAATATTGCAAATAATTCCCAAGTTATAGCAAACAAATGATTGAATTAGCCAAACTTTCAATAAAACACTGGTTTTAACCTTTTAACCTTTACAAAAATATAATAATATTTTATTTCACTTCTCAATGAAGAGCAACCTTTGACTGTATTTAATCCATCATAAAAAATTTAAATCTAGGCTGCGGGCCAATAGTCGGGTAAATCGTTTATTATGGTAAAAATCGGATTTAGACAGATTTTTCGATCAGTTTGCTATTTAGTTTTTGAAAAATAAATGAATTTACCGAATAAGAGCGTGTTTCAATTGGTTTAAATGCCGCATAAAAAGTTAAAAAGTTAAATATTGTGGTGAATAAAAATGTCAAACTTTTTATCCGCTTCAAGAGCTGATAAAATTTTTATATGGAAAACATTTGGCTGACAAAAATATTTGTTTGTAAACAAAAATTTTCCATGTAACAATTTTGAGAAAAATTGCAATGATATATGTGTAAACTGACCATAATTGACTAATATATATTTAAAAAGTATTTATTTTACATGTTTTCATATTTAAATTTGCTATATATGTTCGCAATTACACATAAAATAAGCAACCATGTTATTGTCAAAATTTTTAACCAGTTGAAACAGATAAAATGTTAAAAAGTTAAAAAAAAATTACCACAAATAAATTTTTAACTTTTTAACTTTTTATGCGGTATTTAAACCAATTGAAACACGACCTAATTTACTAAAAATTGACTTTTACCCGACTATTGGCCCGCAGCCCTAGTTCTACAATTTGTCGGTATTCATTACCAATACAAATATATCCTACAACTACTAACGCGACATCTAGGATGTATTAATTAATTATGGTAAGTGATTGAGGTGAATAACTAGTTACAACGATAAGACATATTCACAATAACATATATGACTGAATAACAATAACAATGATTGTGAATAACAATATTATGACATTAATGATACGAAATTCATGGATCTTAATTCTAATGTAAGTGTAAAAATTCTATATTTATAATTGATTAACTTAATCCAAATTGATTGACAAACATTCTTTTATTTTAGGTTGCATGCCTGCTTAATTTAGTGGATTGTCCATGGTCCTTTGGATGAGTATATTTTAATTATTAGATTTTTCAGTAAATATGTAATTCACTTCTAGGTGATGAACAGAACACAATTCTATAGATTTGTTCATGCTGGACTAAACTTTACCATTTCATACCCAATCTTTATAAAATTTAGTTTCTAGATTGATTTTGAATTGAAACATAACGTTTAAATGAAGTTCTAGTATCTATCTAAATATTTTATAAATAGAAAAGATAAAATACACGAATAATTCCAAATTTCCATATATAAAATAATCTATATACATATATAAAAATGAATACCTGTTTGTTTGTTTGTTAGTTCAGAACGGGAGTCTCAGCCGCTCAACCAATCGCCATAATTTTTTTACCATGCACAAGTTGCATATCCAGAACCAACCTTACGATGTTTTGGAAGGGGCTGGGCGCCGGGGTCTAGGGGCTCCGGTACAAATTTTTTCGAAAATTTTAATTTTCTTTAAATTTTTCCACGAAAATGAGTTTATGGGGCTGGTTATATGAAATTACTGACATGTTTGAATCCGAGGGGCCCAGCCCTGGATCAAAAATTAATTTTTACATGTATATAGATACAAATATTTGATTATTCCAAAATGATTTGACAGCCGCTCAACCGATCGCCATGAAATGTTTACCATGCAAATGTTGCATGTTCAGGACCAATCGTACGATATTTTGGAAGGGGCTTGACCCCGGGGTCTAGGGGCCATGGTACAAATTTTTCAAAAACTTTAATTTTCTTTAAATTTTTCTATGAAAATGAGTTTATGGGGCTGGTTATATGAAATTACTGACATGTTCGAATCCGAGGGGCTCAGACCTGGATCAAAAATTAATTTTTACATGTATAGATACAAATATGTATTTGATTATTCCAAAATGACTTCTCAGCCGCTCAACCGATCGCCATGAAATTTTTACCATGTACAAGTTGCATATCCAGAACCAACCTTACGATATTTTGGAAGGGGCTGAACTCCGGGGTCTAGGGGCCATGGTACAAATTTTTTCAAAAATTTAATTTTTATAACGAGAATGAGTTTTGGAAAAGGGGTATATGAAATAAGAGACATGTTCGAATTCGGGGGGTTCGCCCCTGGATATAAAATTCATTTTTACATGTAAAGATACAATTATTTGATTGTTCTGAAATAACGCCTTAGCCGCTTTGCCGATCGCCATGAAATTTGTACCATGTATACGTTGCATGTTCAGGACCAAGCAACGATACTTTTGAAGGGGCTGGACCCCGGGGTCTAGGGGCTGTGGTACAAATTTTTTCACAAATTTCAATTTTTTTAAGATTTTTTGACGGGAATGACTAAGGAAAGAGGTTATATGAAATTAGTGACATGCTCCAATCCGAAAGTCAGCCCTGGATCAAGAATTCATTTTTACATGTATAGATACAATTATTTAAATGTTCCGAAATAGCGCCTTAGCCGCAAATTTAGACACCAAAAAGGATATCTAGTGTGCGATTGTTATACACAAATCATACCTCTACTATAATTGATTTAATTATTCAAATTAATTTTATTAATTTAAATTTAAGGCAATCTTTCATCACTTTAACTGACGACACATCTCTGAACACTTATATTATCCATACTAATAATCCATTTTTACTGGTTTGACATGTACTGTTTAGTGATATCCTATTTATCATATCCTGTTTGAAATGTACCATAGTCAGCGAGTTCTAATTTCCACATAACTTCAGAAATAATTAACATTCTATTTTAATCCACTATTGCAACCGCCGGCTTTTAATGAAAATAGTAGTTTCATACTAAACGCCAATAGTTTATATTTAGTTTATTACTTAAATAATCAATGATTGTTTCATAAAATCAATTCTAGGAAAGGTACTAAAAAATTTGTACGTATAAACTGATTTACTTTGAAAAGTACTAGCGTTTTATATTTGAAAATAGCATCTTCTACAAGAAACATCCTTGGATTCAAATTATTGTACGTGTAAAATTGCCTTAGTTTGAAAAAACTTCATTTGTTTTCCGAAATGTCATTTTCAACCACAGTTCGCAGTAAAACCTATCGAAGTGGACGTAGTTTTAATCGTTTTGAATAAATTAATATTAATTTGTGTTTCGGATGTCGTTGTTCTCGATTAGTTAGCTATATTGCAATAAAATAATTGTTGGTGATTATTTTCCAGGTATTAAATATTATTTCAAGAGAATATACATTCGTATTAGATTTAAGTTTTCAGTTTATAAATGTGTTAATCTATGATTACTTTTTGATTGTTGTCGTAGATAACATTTGATTTTGCTTAAAAAAATTCCGTAAAGACATTTTCAAACACAGTTCGCGGTGAAACGTATCGAAGGGAACATTAAAATCGTTTTAATTAGCTACACGTTTCATTTTTGCTTAAAAATGCCACCGAAAAAAAGATCAATTGGGCAGCTAACTGCAAAGTCAAAGAAGATTAGAGCCGCAAGGGTGGCTGAATCAAGCGAACAGTATGAAACACGACTTGCAAACGTTCGAAGCAGTACATCTTCTTCTAGAGCAAATGAAACAACTAAACAGCGCCAAATATGACTTGCAAACGTTCGAAGCAGGATGTCTTCTTCAAGAGCTGATGAAACAACTGAACAGCGTGAAACACGACTTGAAAATGTTCGAAGCAGGATGTCTTCTTCTAGAGCTACTGAAACCATTGAACATCGTGAGACCCGGCTGGAAGTCGATCGGTTACGATATGGACGATTAATAGAAACTTTTAGAGGTGATTTAAAGTTAGCAGTATTCAATTACGAGAAAGACTATGATTACAATGTTTCAATTGGGCAAATGGAAAACATTCGTTTGTATATTGTCATGCTTTAAAGTTTCACAATGAACCGCCTGGAATGTGTTGTTCAAATGGAAAAGTGAATTTGCCTCCTCTGGATGATCCACCTGAACTTCTTCTAGCTTACGTCTCCGGAACTACTGAGTTATCCAGACATTTTCTACAAAATATTCGAAAATACAACTAATGCTTATATACCTCCCGTGCAACGCCGGGTAACTCAGCTAGTAATAAATAATATATAAAATAATAAACATTTTGTTGTTGTAATTGTTAAGTTTTTATTCCCGAACGGAAATTTTTGCTCGGCTATTCTTTTTAAGTGACATCAAAATTAAAACGGAATTTCAGTTATTCTTTTTATTTTTGTTATTCTGAGTATAGTCGAATACATATAAATCCTATCTTTCGCTCGCTTACGTTATTTTTTTAATTTTTTTATTCTATCTATAGTTCCCACTTTAGTCACAAATTTAGACAAATAGCAATAGGTCCGCGTGAATCACACGGCATTAAACATTAATTTATGACTTATACTGTGTGCCTTACACCAATTTTTTTTTAACACCCCAATTACGCTAGTCATGTCGTTTGTCGTTTCAAATGACCTATAGGCTATGAAATTATAGTCAGCTGTCTTGCCAAAATATGTAATATGTGTATTATCGTAGTCACTTCAGTCACCTCATAACTTCGTACATTTCCGACTAGCTAAATTGGTGGTTAGTTTGTACCAGTTATTGAAAGATGTCGTGCATGTCCTTATACCAAAATGTACCTGACATTTAATTCTAAACTGAAATATTAGTTCAGATTTATCAATCGCTGATTATTTGACAATTTCTATATATATATAAGACAAAATTTTCATTGTGTAATCTAAAACTGACTGGAGTAAATCAACCATCAGTTTGACTAGTTAGTCGGAAATTTAGACAAGCAAATCTGTATCAAGCATAAACAGTCTAAATATACATTTTCTCCATACAAGTTGCATAACAAAAAAATGTTTATTTGAAAACTATATTTAAGAATTCACAGTCTATAAAAATAGTAGTAAAAATTCAAACAATATATATTGTGCTGACATCTTCTGAAATTTGGTTAAACTAAAAAAAATATGAATTTGAAATGGGCAATAATATTTTGTTCATTGAATTGACATGTATTTCATGCATAAATTAATTAATTTAACAGTTTAATCAGATGTCCAAATATTCATAGAAAAAATAAATTTTGGTCAAATTTATTCCATAACAATTGATGTATTTTTTTCTTAAATATGGTGAGCTAATTAAAGGTAGGCTGGTTGATTAGAAATGTGACTGATTTGGATGATGGAAATGGATGCTTAATTATATTGGGCCAGCTTCAAAGTAGATATATTAATTCATTTCCATCGCCGCTCAAAGCTGTGATTGGTTTATAATTTTAGTCGAATTTTAAGTGTGTTCATTTACTAAACGTACACAATGAGGATATTGTTCAGTGGTTCTATTCTGGCTTTCGCTGGGAATAGGGAATTTGGAAAAATGCATTCATAGCATTTTTGTCTAAATTATATTTTTCTGGCCAACTCTTGAAATTAGTTGGGTGTAAGTATTTTTGAATACTTTTTCCCTATAAAAATTTTATGGAACAAAAGTTTTTCCAATTAAATATAATTTGGGGGAAAGCCAGAATAATGCCGCCAGATCTGCTCATTATAGTGACATCTTTGACAAGGATTTTCGGTATATCTAACCTTCAGGATGGGGTTGTTACCAGGTGGAGCATGTATTCACTATAAAGGCATGTTTAACGAGATTTTTTTAATTTCGTTCCTTTATAAATAATAAAAAGTTAATTTGGTGCTCAGAACAATTGATGAACGTCGTTTTAGCGCAGGTTCGTTACCGGTCCATTGCATGGTGTGACTTACCTTATACCTCCAGAGGACAAATTCGGTTAATTGTTTCAACTTAATCCAATAAATACAATATGACCCAAAAAACGGTAATATTTAATTGTCATTACGTTGTTTTACACGTCCGTCTTACAAATAAATATTACGGCCCACTAAGTTACCCAATTTACTCTATACTTTTGCTTTTGGAACCGTGGCTTTTAAATCGACTTTTTTCGTAATTTCAGCTCACTAATAGCAATGAGAAGGAACAAAATACGTCACATGCAGTATGCTGCACAAATTAATGCATCTACCCAAGTGTACATGTTGGTTTGCATTAAACTGATGGTTGGCATGATGGGATGTGGAAATTATTGTTAAGACAAATAGATTCGATCCTAGAGCCGTTTGTAGTTTTTCATCACACGCATACACTTTATATTTTAAATCTTAGCATAGATTATTTGCTTTGCGTGCCATCTCATATCAAGATTACGTAAACACTGTACGTTGTTACGTAAACACTGTAATTGGAAATTATATGTGGTCGTCTACAGATGATGTATGATAAAAATAAATTTTCAAAATTTTCATGGTCGATAAAAACCTTCCTTCGCGATAAATAAGTCTATTTAATAAGAGATGGCGCGCAAAGCAAATAATCTAATAAATTTTATTTAGTATTAATAGATATTCTATTGTTTATATAGCTGTCTCTAGTTAATTAGAGGTTTTAAATATACATATTTCAAAATTGAAATTTTGAAAACTTGTTGTAAAAGTTAGAATGAATTTTATTTAAATATTAATGTAATTTCCACCTATTTTTATAGTGAGTAACATACTTTATTATGACCCCACTTAGTTTAGCTCAGCTTAGTAGTCGATCCATATACTAACGAATAATTTATGTAATTTCGTATCTAAATATAAACTTACTTAGCTTCTAGGTTTATTAAACAATTACCTAATAGCCAAATAATAACTTTATAAGGCCGGCTGACGTAAAACAACAGATGATTGAGGTCCTTATGTTATTTCTTTGGTTGTCGAGGTTGTCTGCATTTAGCGTATTGCATTGGTCATTTACAACACAATCGCAATAAAAGTTAACCCAAATGGAATCATCTAAATTCAAAATGGTTTTGGATTTAGATGAATCCAATCTAATTTTTAGTACTAAAGTTTTGTACTAAAATATTAAAAGTGGTATTTTAAACTACAAAATCTACATTAATATTATTGTTTTTAAAATAAAATTAAAATATCAGTAAAATCACGAAATATGCAAATATACATAGGGAAAAACATTTTTACTTACAAACTTCGAAGCCAAAAACTAAATCCGAAAATGGCTGTTGATTTGGAAAATTATAAATCCAAATCTAGATCCTAATCCAATTTTATCAATGCAATAGGTTATTGTCGATGTCAGGAATTACGTGTCGAAAACCAATTTCTCATTTTAAGAAACACTTAATAAATTTTATTCCGCTGGGTTGTTTTATTTTGTGAAAAGAGGTACAAAATGAATAAAAAAATTCAAAACATCTAATTCTAACAGAAATTGTGTTTTGTGATAGTGCTGTCACTTATAGTAGCGTTAATCTCTTATTTTCCGCTGAAAAATCTCCGCAGTCTTATAGAGTATGCTCTAACCCTGGAGTTTATCTAGAAGAACTTGGAAGTATTACGCTGATGCAGGTTTATTGGAAGCTGGTACTTTGTTATAATCTGATCTGCTATTGGCATGAACCAGAACACATTTCTACGACGACGGCTCAGCTAATGTCCAGATGGCAACTGGAGATTACGCATGCCAGTGTATTACCAAAATGTAACTAAGTAAAACTGAAAAAGGGCCACTTATACTATCGAGATTGTATACTCATTTGTACAAAATGTATGGGGCTCTTTCATTCCTAAGATGTAAATGAGGCATCTCATGTGAGGCGGTGTTATTTGAGTATGTGTAAGAACGCTAACATCTTAGAAAAGCTGAAAAGGTACCATTTTGGCAATCAACCGAAACAGACAAAAATATAAAATGTTTGTACTATAAATTGAGAACAGTAGTTTTAACTTTTAGTACTCATTGGTACAAATATTGGATCTATTTAATCAAATAATAGCAAAAAAACATAAATTCAACATCAAAAACATTAACCATTTCATATCAATAATTTATCGTTCATTTTAGTACTGACATTTCATTTATCGACTACACTTTGAAAATTCTAGTAACACAGACGTTATGGGTTGTATAGACAGGTGAATAATTTAAAATAGTAAATTTTACTTTTCGTGGTTATTAACAATTAATGTTGGAACAAAATGTCTATACACCAACAACAACAAAAACAATTAAAATGGAGTCCATACTTTATTCTCTGTACAGTACAAGCTTTTATAGTCCACCGTGGACCCTGGTAAAATTTCGTTAAATAGGCATTTATTTGAACATTGTGCATATAAGTTATTAGGAAGTAGGAAGCACTAAATAATTAGGAGTAGCCCAAACGGTAATCGATTTATGGCCAAGAAAACATATTTTTTATCGACGCATTTTTTCAAAATTCAAACTGCGCATATGCGGTACGCGCAACATTATATTTTTCGGGAATGGTTTTATCTGTTTTTCTGTATATATTTTGTGTATTTACTTTCTTTTTGACTACATGAATTTGACCTATATAATTTTATTTTTTATGTGCGTACATTATATATTTTTGTATAAGATACTACACAATTCGAAAATAGAAAACTTTCAGTGAAAGTTCAATGTCCTCAAACACTGTGTATTACACCACGTGTATAATGATAACTGTATGTATAGTACTGTATAGCTAAAGCCTCATACTACCAATTTTATATATAGAAAATAAAAGGAACATTTTTTTTGGGTATTCGATGCGGTGTTTTCTGTTCGGGGTGTCTTGTATTTTATATATGTGTGTGGAGGAGAGCTCAATGTACTTGATTGCGCAATAAAATAATAAATTTTATGTTGTATTTGAAATGAAATGAAAATAATTTTATTGTAAGGATATCGAGTAAAATGGAGTACTAATGTACTAAATTCAATTTGTAGGCGATTGAAAAGTTCTTAAATACTAGGAATTAGTTTACGAGTATATTGATAAGTAAGAAATTTATTTAAATTACTTCGACACGGATAATTACACTAGTTTAGACAAAATCTAGAAATTAGAGATAATTTGTCTAAGATTAGCAGGCAATTTTATAATTGTGATTATGCAAGCATATAATTTTAATTTGAACACTAATGCTAATTAATTCTAAGAAATCGATATCTTTGTATAAACATTTAACTTGGAAAAACCAACAAAGCGGGGTGTCTCCCCAATTCTTCCCCCATCGTTAGTATTTTCGTTCCGGCCCGAAAAAAGTTCATTGTACGTTTGTATATAAACCACTTTGGATCAATACTGTGAATACAACAAAGTACAAATTTCGTATATATTGTGTGTTGACGCATTCCCCAAAACCCAGAATTGTGTATATACTTTCCCTTTCCTTTCTCTTTTCTTCTTATTGTGATATGTTTGGAATTTTCTTGTGTTTTTTTTTTTTTTTGGTTAAAACACATAAAATGAAAATTATTGATCCCAAAAATGCCATCTATCTAATATTGTATTCACTTCATGCGTGCGTATTCCTCCTATACAAAGAGCACCGTTTCTCATTCTCGTTCAACCATACATAAATTATATTTCATAAATAAATAATCTAATGATTAAATATTATTATATTAGACATAAAACTAAACAACAACAATTACGTATACATATTTCCAACACGTGTGTAATCGTCGGTCGGGGTCACTGGACCAATGAACTTTTACTTTTCATTGTACATTTTGTTTTTATTTTGGTATAGCGCGGGTTCATTTCTATTTTCTTATACTCTCTCCAGAACGCATTTATTATTATTTACTACTACTACTAAATAAAATCTAAATTTAATTCTAATTTTAGGTTTCGGAATGCAAAAGGGAATTTATTAGTGCGAGCGTAACAAAAAATATAGATGTTTTATATACATACATATATACATAATAAAGTAAGTGGAGTGGGAATTTTTTTCTAATTCCCGAAAAAAATCACTTAGGTTTTATGTATTCGCCCTCATACATACAAATCCCCCCTCACGTCGCTAATAATATAAATTGATAGTGAATTTTATGTATTTATTTTTTGTTGAGCTTGAGATTGATAAGATTATCGAAAATTGGTACATTCCGTAATCCATGTGTCATTTTAATAATTCAATCGTTTTAATTTTAGCATAATATGTAAAATAATTTTATTCGCAATTTGCAAATAAAGAAGTTCAATAGAAAGTGACGAACCCGATTTCTAATAGTAAATTTTGTATAGATTAGTAGTAAAATTATCAACTATACCAGAAAATATTAATATTGCGGGCCCATTAGATTGTACCATCGACATCTATTATAATAGGTAATGTAATTCAAAATAAATTTTACTTTTGTTTCGTTACGTGCGTGTAACGTCTTAAGTTTTATTTGAGTATCTTATACAAGTTGTATATATAGAAAACAATAATGTTTTTGGATGGGTTCAGGTTTTTTTTTGTCGGTTGGTGAAAATATCTATGCGTGTGTCTAATATACACCCGAATTTTTTTTCTTTCTAAGTTGTTTTTATTGATTTTTGAAGCAGGAAGAAAGAATGAAAAGGAAATTGACGCATAAAAAGAATCCGATATTCGGGATGAAATGCGTAGGAGTAGTGTGGGAAATTAAGGTTAATAACCTTAGTGCTGCGCGCGTTTCAGTGAAATGTGTTGATTTCATTGTATGATGGATACGACGCCACGGAGCTTATATACACAGACAACACGATTTTTCCCCATACTCCACTTTATCCACAAAATAATTTGCTCGTTGCCTAGGTGACTAAATTCTATTTACGTATTTGGCTCCAATTTTTCTGTCTCCCTTTTTCGGAACAATATAAGATTGTTTGTACTGTTATCTGCATAATAATTCGGTTGTGTAAGAAATAAAAGCACAAAGTTCAATGCCCTGGCGCATATACAACATATTTACTCATTTTACACTTGTGCCTGACATCAAATAAATTTTTTTGACAGTTTAATTAGATTTAATGTACAATAAATCATAAACACTATGTAAATACGATACATATTTCAGTAAACGTACACCCCGCGTGTAAAGATAACGACTCATAAAAAACGGAAATTAAAAATTAGGTCATCGTAATTGAAATCATAACTACTCTAGGCAACATAATAACTATAAGTGCCTAAACTATATACATAAATATAAATACGTTAAGTGCGAGAAGGTTGTTATTTACGTACTATAATGTGTATGATTGAAGTTCACTGAACTAACCGATTATGTAACTAAAATTTTAAATGTATTTTATATAAAAAAAATTTCCCCTTAAGATTTCCCCCCGAACGAAAATACAAATACGAAATATATAGAATGGATGGAGCATCCGCCTCGAAGTATTTTAATATATTTTCGTGTATATCTATATACGAGTGTAAAGATATCGAGCGAATATATGCCGATGAACTCGCTTGAACCCATAAAAGCAAAAATATGTTTTTTTGCTACCACACCCAAATTTTTATAAATTATTCTCTGGATACGCACCGAAACAAAATTAGGGAGCTTTTGTCGTTCGAAATATATATACATAAATATTATTTCCTTGCTGCTTAATATTTTATATGCGTCGGAACTCGGAACGAATTCCATCGCCCATCGAGCACACCTTAAACGAAAGTGACCAAATGGTGTACCGCACCTATACTCGATAAATCTAAAATTTTATAAAATTCACTTTCGCCATTTTCATTTCAACTATAATATTTATAAAATATTGTCCAACCATGATCTTATCCACGTGCCGATTACTAACCGAAAAATTTATGTATGCACTAAAAATTAAAAATACAAAAAAAAACTAATAAAATTGACCGACGACAACACATAAAAATGTAATTTAAGCTCGTTAAAAAATCAGAGAAAAAAGTTCATCAGTTTACCCGCATTTGAATCTCTTGTTGTGTTGTTCGTATTGCGCATATGCGTAAGTTCTACATAAGAAAAAAATTACACGTGTGGAGCCGCACAAATTGTATGTATATATAACTATTCTTCATCATCGGTCATTGAGCCCCCCGAAAAATAAACTAAATAATACATAAGAATATGTTTAATATAAAATAATAGGGCCATAAAAACTATACAACAACAATAAATTAATTATTATCATTACAGAGAATCCAATTTTCTGAATGCATGCACTTTGATTTCATGTGTACTGTGTAGGGCGTGTTACACTTGCAACCTGATAAATGCTATTAGTTTCAGTTAAATGGGTTTTGGCCATACATTTTTAAATGCGCGATTCGATATTTTATGTATAGTATTTTATAGCAATTATTGTAATGCTCGCATTGGTTTGAGGTTGAGGTGGAGCATGTAAATATTCATGTAAATATAAGTGAATCTAACAACATGATTGATTCGATAGTTTTCGATAATGGAACGTTTTTTTTTATCAATACAATATTTTGATTGATAAGGGAAATGTGTTGAAATGTAACATGTCAATAAACGCATATAAAACTGTTTCATTTATTGCATTGATAAGATTGACGTCCATTGAACGTTTTAAACTTTATAGTAAAACGAATTAAATTATTTTATCACTATAAAGTGCTAGGGGCTGAATCTGAAACCTCACGTGGTAAGCAGAACTTCGGTTTGAAAATTGACAAACCCAGAAAATTTTCGCGAATTTGGTAAACATCACAAATTTCTAGTAGGAAAATTTGACCTTTGTGAAGATATCTCAAATTTCCATATCCGAAATAAGAAAAGTTCCTAATTGCAACGCTATACAAATTTATGGTTACTATTATACCACATTTTATTAACAATTATAGCAATAAATCTAAGTAAAACTATGTACGAATACTCGTATAAATTCTACTCTCCAAAAAACATAATGACAACGAAAATCATCAAATCAAGTTTGATATTTTACTAGCATCTATAACAAACAGTATAAGTGTCAGCCCCGAAAATACCATGTCGCTTCAAAAAATTTATATGAGATGGAATGAAGATATAGTTCCTCGAACTCGGAAACTATTCTTAGGCCGGATTATCAGTTTATGTCTGGTGTTAGGAGATTAAAAGAAATGTCTGTGTGTGAGAAGAATTTGTGATTTAATCCCTCAAACTCAGAACCTTCATCTGGATTGGACTATCGGCTTGTCCAATAATGGACCAAGATTTAAAGTAATTTATGTGCTTTTCTCAAAAATTTTCTGTGAAGTGGACGTTAGATATACACTCGTGGACAAAATACACGTATTTTTAATATTACAAGTGTCAAATGATAACACATTTATATTTTTATCAGAAACTCGACCTAGAATAAAGTCTACTACAAGCAAGAGTGCATGCTGTTTGAAATTCAACGCAACGATCGGCTTTTGTACCATTATATATCAATTATTTGTAAATGCAGTACCACTAGTTCTTGTAAATGTGTTTTAAAGCAAACACCTAATATAAGATCCATTGTAATATGGCACCTTTTCATGAGCTGGAGGCGGTTAAAGTTGTCATATTGTACCAGGAAGATTATAATCAAGTACAAATCGCACGAAAATTAGGAATGAACCAATCTTCGGTTTCACGAATACTTAAGCGATATGGAGAGACCGGAGAATATAAAAGAAAGCCCGGACAAGGACGTAAAAGAAAAGGTGCACAACTGAGCATGATGACCGATTTTTAAAAATTAATTCGTTACGAGATCGAAAACGTACTGCTATACTGAACTGAAAAATGAGTTGCGCTTAGTGCCCGCAAAGTGAATATTAGTGTCAGAACAATTAGAAGAAGATTAATAGAACTGAATCTAACTCCAAAACGGCTCGTAAAAGTTCCACGGCTTCTTCCCCGTTACAAATCCGGCCGTTTAGATTTTTTTACTTTGGTTTTTCATTTGTAATGGTATTATTGTGATTGTTCCGTATATTGGTCTATTATCAGTACTCTCGAATTAAATACACAATCGTAGGAAATTCTTCCACTTAGCGTCAAACTGTGTGACACCAACTATGATAGTCGACACTTACTTATACACAAACAACTTCCCAACCACCCCATACTTTTCTTTCCGTTAACGCTTGATCGTCTATATGACATATATAGACAATATTCCAATGTAAATATGCAACATTAGTCGTCGCGACCTGATGAGAAGACTGATTTTTTCAAATCAATAATCTCATCCGTTCGAAAGTGATTGTTGTGATTCTTACACATTTACCATCTATAAGTCAAAAATTCAAATGTTTACAATTTACTCATACTCATGCAATTTGAGGATCTGATCAATGGGACCCTGTTCTCTTTTCAGATGAGACCAGAATCCAATTATAGAAACCAGATGGACGTAATCTTGTATACAGAAGAGTTGGAGAACGCGACGCACCATATAACATAGTGCAAAATGTAAGCTTTGGTGGAAGTTAAATAATGTTTTGGGGTGGAGTTGGGAGGGCAGTACAGAGCGTGGAGATTGGTTTGAGGATGAATGCCGACTGTTCACGTTTTGCCATATGTGGGATTCATAGGTTATGTCAGTTTTGTGTTAACGCTTCAGTAAACGTAGCTGCAATGGTGCATCAATATCTAAAGAGACATCGGCATTCATGCACTTAAGTGGCCACCAATGAGCCCTAATCTAAATCCGATTGAACACGTACGGGACATTCTAAAACGCCGTATTAGATCTAGAAATCCCGCAGCAGATGCGATAGTAGAGCTGAGTGTTGCTGCGTAAGAAAAGAATGGTATCCCATTTAACAAGAAATGATACAAAACATTCTACTTAGTATGCCCAGAAGGATGGAAGCTGTAATTAAGACACAGAGAAGGGGGGGGGGGAATAATGATTACTAAATCAATCAAACTAAATTGTAATAAAGCTAATTTTAGGGAGTACCACGAAATCCCGGTTTTTATTCTAGTTCTAAAGACTTGATTTTGAAAAAAATATTTTTTTTTAATTCGGGCCACCCGGATTAATAATATTTTAGCATAAAAATAAGATATCTTGCCCAAAAGTTTACTAGAAAAAACCAAGGCTGCAACATTTTGAAATGCAATAATTGTAGAGGCTAACAGGTTCGATAACTCTCACTTTAGGGGCTTTAGATTTGAACTTCGGGGACGTAGGAACCAGGATCAGCAAACATGTCGCACTGCGTGCCACACATAGGAGCGGATTATATAGAATCTATTAATGACACCTACTAAAAAGAAAACAATTGCACCATTTTGTTATGCAAGATTTTGTACTTGCATAATTTTAGAAATCCATTTCCATCGCACGTATAGAATTTCAACAAAATCGGTTTAGAAATGCAAATGACCTATAGTATCTAGTTCCATCTCTATTGACCGCTTTATCGAAAAATCATTTTAGAATCCCATTTCCATCGCACGTATCGAATTTCAACAAAATCTGTTGAGAAATGGCCAAATTCCGTCAAAAAATCATTTAAGAGTCCCATTTTCCCACATGTCAAATTTTAAAAAGTCAAACCAGGATTTCCTACAAATCGGGATTTTTTTTTTATACAAAATCGGGATTTTGAAAACCGGGGTTTTGAAAACCGGGATTTCGTTACACACCCCTAATTTTAATTAATTTTAATTAACGGCGACACATTTTAACATTTTGCAATGAAAAATGACCGCCATAATTCCATAACGCCACATTTGTGATGCTGTATAAGATAGCGGGAATTTGACAGCGGAAAATAAGAGATTACGCTATACTCATCGCAATTGGCAGCACTATCACTAAAGAGAAAATATTTTGTTATGTAATTACCAGAGGAAATTTTTTATTCATTATGTATCACTTTTTTCACTAAATATCGCTTTTCCTGCCTGCCCACACAATTGTGTGGCTAAGGCAAAATAATCATGTCGGAAATTTGTTTTTGTATGTGGTTTGAACCAACTTACACGTTTGTGCATTCCTTTCTAACTTCTTATTTTCATCCGAAAAAAAACTAGCGGAATTTATTCAGATATTGGCCAAAAACTGAAAATAACTAACATGGCCGCAGAAAATCAAAAATGTATAGTGCTAATACTAATCCATAAATTTTTTCCGAATTGTCCCTATACTTATGCAAAGCAAATTTTACAAAATTTAATTTAAGAAATAGCCGAGTTCCTTTCAGTTAAAAATTTAATTATATCGTGTAAAATGTACAGATATACCATTTTTCATAAGGACATGTTATGAAATGGCCAGGTTAGTCCAGCACGAATAGATCCTATAATTGTGTCCAAAACTTACTTAAAATGCCTGATCAATACTATTATCCAAATTTCATCGTATTTCGTAATTCACCAAGAAATGGTGGAAAGACGGAATATTCTTAAATTTCATGATTACATATAACTATAGTTCCTTTACTGAGGAGGTTGATTGATTGTCATTTTAAGGATCATTTTTAATATTTCATTCCGCTGAAACGTTTATATTTAGTGAAAAAAGTGATAAATAATAAATAAAAAATTCCGCTGGTGGCACATAACAAAATAATTTCTCTTTGGTGATAGTGCCGCCACTTGCGGCGAGTAGCATAATCTCTTATTTTTCGGTGTCAAATTTCCGCTATCTTATACAGCATACATTTGTGCCTCGTTTGTGAAAAATATAAATTTCGGATCATTTAAAACCAGTTCCACTGAAATTAGACAGCGGGATTTTTTTTTATTGCAAAAAAAAATATGCATTAATTTTATCCACCAGTGTAGTTCCTCAAACTCAGCAAACGTTCCGTGGCAGGACTATCGGTTGATGTATACAGGTAGATGTAAAATAATTTTCAATTTTATTTTATTTGTAGAGTGGAGTTGAGATATAGTCCCTCAAACCCAGGAAATATTTTTTGGGTAGACGACCTACTTATGCCTAGTATAATGGAGGAAGGTTTAACGTAATTTCTGTGATTTTCAGAATTTTTCTGTGCGGTGCAGTTGTGACATAGTCCCTCAAATTTAGCAACTATTCGTTGGCTTGATTGGTGACTGGTGACTATTGGATGGAGGAAGCTGAAAATTAATTGATTTTTTCACAGAATTTTTCTAAGGAGTGGAGTTATGATACGGTCCCTCAAACTCAGCAACTATTCATTCGCCGGATCGGTTTATGTCTATTAGTGAACTATCCCTAGATTGTTTTTTTATTTTATTTAAATTATTACAACTGAATACAATTCATCTAGCAATTTTTCTTTCTTAATTTAGTCACTTTTGAATGCCCATTGACCAGCTCCACTTATAGGTTATTTACTGAAGTAGCCTTTGTACTGATGTCCGTTATCCATTAAATTATTTACGTGTTGGTAAATACATTCTCCATGAATTACTGCGAGTTTTTTTATTTCTTCTTGAACGGGATATTTAGGTCCCTACGAAGGTCACCATTCCTAATGTACCACTGAGTGTTAACTATACGTGTTATTTTTCTTTGAACAGCCCCAGAGCTGTATTCCGTAAGCCCATACACGCTTTAGCACCTGTTGATATAATAACAATTTATTTTCGGTTGACAATTCTGAATTTTTCCCGAGGAGCCAATACATTTTTCGATATTTAATACTAAAATCAACTTTTTTCTTTTTCACGTGCTCTTTCCATCTGAGCCTGGTATCTTAGGTCAGCTCTAGATATTTAGCCTTATTTGCTGAGGGAATCTGCTGACCGTTAATGATTGCATGGTTTGTAGCTGACTTTTAGATTAGTAAAATTCATATGCGTGGATTTCGATTCATTGAGCCTGATACGCCACATTTTTGTCCATTTTATGATTTTCTCACATGCTATCCCTCGACTATATCCCATAACTACACCCCACATAAGTCGAAAATCAGTCCGACTAACGAATATTTCCTTGGTATGAGGTACAGCTACACCTCATATAAATTTTTTTTTTCATCACTGATAGACCGGCCAACGATCAGTTCCTGAGATCTAAGCTGGGATGTTCTAACATCACCATGTTTCGATAATTTATCGAAATTTATTTTTCATTTCCGTAGAAAAAAATTTACAGCCTGCTAGATTGCAAAATTGTGGTTTTTCTACTGCGTTTCTATCACCAAATAATTTATTTTCGAATCTTGAATGAAAATAAGTGAAATAGATATTGTTCAAATATATTCTAGAAGGTTGTGATAGCAATAGAGAAGAAATAATTGATAAACGAAACAGAAGTCAAATTAATTCTAGCAGAAAGAGACATAGACTTCGATAAAATATCGAAACATGGTGATGTTAGAACATCCCAGCCCTGAACTATTTTGAAACTGAAATTCTGAAAAATCACACCAATTAGTTTAAATGTTTCTCCATCTAAAGAATAATTACCAAGTTTGAGGGACTATATCTCAACTCACCCTAAGGCGAAAGAAACACAGGCCTGATTGTATATGAAAATAAGCCTTCCGGCTTTCAATAAGGGTACTCAACCCAAGTATAACAAAACGGGAAAAAATATTAATGTACTAGATTTTTTCTGGTGTGTTCGTGTGTTGGTGAGAATAAAATAATGTACCCAATATTATAAAAATCATTAGGTGTTTTGCTTTGGTAAAATTTAGCGGGTTTTACTTTATTATCTCAAAGCAACACATTTTAGCTTTAGTTTTTCGATGCATTTTAATTTTCCTTTGTTGGTAATAAAACATGTATACGTTAAATTTTTACCATGTGATAATTGATTATTATGTAGTTTTAAGGGCAAGTTCACGTATGCGATCAAAAAATGATTCGCGAATCAAAGGAAAATTAAATCATTGAAAACATATACAAATTTCCCCGCCAGAGATGAAAAAATTTTCACTTTGGGAAAAAAAAATTTTTTGTTTACATTAAAGCGTCTTCGGTTTTATACAGTACGATTGTTGTTGTTTGTAAGGTAAGCGTGCTTTGCAAAAACAAAACAGCTATTGTTGTTTACGACGCCATTATTTCTGTAAAGTCAAAATTTTATTGTTACCTACATACAGTGTACAGTAAATTAATTAATTTTTTAAATTGTGTTATCACTTAAGAAAAAATGGATCTAAAATACTTACTATTAATAAAATGTATATGGTAATACAATTAAATATTTAATAAAACAAATAAATTTCAAATACAATTTTTTGAATAATAATCTACCATATTTTTTTGTTTTATTTTCCTTAAAAAATATAATCGCGTCATAATATATACAACGTTCATAGGAAATACAGGTAAACCTCGCTTAACGAACCCTCGCTTAACGAAACCTCGGATCTACGAATATCAATTTTTGAAACAAAAACATTTAACGAATACATACCTCAAAATAACGAATAAAAAATTAACAAAAAAATTTAAAAAAACCGTCTGTTTTACTTCATTTTTGTGGTAATTGAAACGCAAGCCCGTATTGAAGGAGTGGACGAAGAAGGCATTCGAGATTTGTTAAATGACGAGCCCGCAGAACCACGTTCTGAATCATCAACAGAAGATGAAGAGCCACAAAAAAATATAAGCCGCCACACTCTGAATGAAATTTTTTCAAAAATGGATGAAACATATGAGATTATCAAAAATAATCATCCATATGAAAACAGAAGTAGCATTGTGATTCCCGCAATCCAAAAGAATATGTTGTGTTATAAACAAATGTTAGACGAGTTCCAGAAAAAAAACAACTTACAATCGATAATTTTTTTTAAAAATAATGTACGAATTATATGCCCATATAAAACACAATCATGCGTGCGCAATCGTGTGATTAGAATAATGATTTTTCCACTCACGAGTCACGATACATGCATTTTCCACATTTATCAGTTTTAGAATATGTATGAAGAAGCTTGCGTTGCGATTTTAATTGGACTAACAATATGAAAAAATGGAAATAGACAACTTTGGATGAAAGAATGGTATAAAAAACGTAGTGGATATGGACATTCGAAATTCTAGCAACTGGAAAAACGTCCGAGGATCTTAAATTATTTATTATTTATTAACTTTGCCATATTTACTGTAATACGACACACACGTCTTAAAACATTAGACTGAGCAAATTACACATACACGACGCAGTTTTGCATGCACAAACAAGAAAATATCAAAAAATTTGAAAATCATACAATCAGCATGTGCAATCACTCAATCAATATCATACCACTGCCAATCAGCATGCACGATAACGACTGCACATGCATGATTGTGTCGTGTATGGGCCATATAAGTGTTTTCTTTTTATGATATGCTTTGGATTTTTTATTTTGCGATTTTTATTATTTATTTTATATTACTGAAAACTTTTTTTTTTATTAAATTTGCACTACGGGAACTAAACTAACAATTTCTCATATAAAACCATATAATTTGATACCTCGATTAACGAATCCTCGCTTAACGAAGCATTTCCAGGAACCGAACCCCTTCGTTAAGCGAGGTTTACCTGTATTTAAATATTTCGGACACTTGCTGAAAAAAGTCGTTGATGATTTCATCAACATGTCAGGAAAATGGAAAATTAAAAATACTTGGGAAACGATTGTGTTTTATGGAAAAAATTAAATTAAAAGTAATTTTCATATAAATTTGGTTACTTTTTCAACATTTCACGAGTTGCCAGATCAGTTGTTGTATTTGCATTTTTAATGCTTTTACAGGAATATAACGCACATTTTTTGAACACAACCAAATTGATATTAAGCGTATGGCATTGGTAAAAGTGAATTAGGATTTAGTTTTGCATTTATAATTTTCCAAATCAACAGCCATTTTCGGATTTAGTTTTTCGCTTCAAAGTTTGTAAGTAAAATGTTTTTTTCCTATGTATATATGCATATTTCGTGATTTTATTAATATTTTAATTTTATTTTATAAACATAATAATATTTATGTCGATTTTGTATTTTGAAATATCACTTTTAATATATTAGTACAAACCTTTAGTACTAATAATTGGATTGGAATCCATTTGGGTTAACTTTTAATGCGATTTTTGTTGTTTTGTTTCAGGGTCAAACTGCAATTGAAAAAGTATATTATCACAGTTGAGGGGCTGTAGGAACAACATTTATTGCAATATTAAAAGTGAAACTGGAGCTAGTTTTACATTTAATATTGCAATAAATTCAATGTGGTCTGTCATGTTGGTCTGTGTTATTATGTTTTATGCATGTGTATTCATCGTATGTATATTTTTTAATCGTTTAAAAAAAGAAAGTTATAGTGAATGCAATTTTTTTCTGAACTGTCATAAAACAAATTATTTCGTAAAATTTATTCAGTAGTCAGCAACTGAGAATTGTTTTATGTAAATAAGCATCTGGTAACACAATGAAAGTTTAAAAATGACTTGAAAATTGAAAAGCTTGGACAAAGGTACTATTTATTTTAATACATTATTAAAATTATCGTTATTTTTATGAAGTGAAATTTAAATCGAGATACTGTTAAACATATTTATAAACGATTTAGTTGTGAAATTAACTAGGTAACGATCTTATATAATAACTTATAACGTTCGTAAAAGCCGTTTTCCATATAAAATTGTCATTTGGGTACCCATATCTAAAGCATCACTTTCTGTACAATCAGCCCCGTTAATATATATGTCCCTGGTCCCCCCATAGGAAAAATAAATTCTGAAAAAAGTACATTAATCCTTCCTCCATCACTAGACATAAGCCGATAGTCCGACCAGCGAATGGTTCCTAAGTTTGAGGGAACTCCACCCTACAGACAAATTCTGCAAAATTTACAGAAATTTCTTTAAATATTCCTCCATCACTTGATAAAAGCTAATAGTCCGGATAACGAATTGTTCCTGAGTTTAATGGACTAAATTTGAACTTTTTGATCCTATTGAAAAATTCTGAAAAATCACAAATTACTTTAAATCTTCCTTCATCACTAGACATAAGCCCATAAGCCGACAGTCCGACCAACGAATAGCTGCTGAGATTGAGGAACTACATCTTCACTTTACCTACTAGGCAAATCCCGAAAAAATCACAAAAAATACTTTAAAACTTCCTCTATCACCAAACATAAGCCGATAGTTCATCCATAAAATATATCCCATAAAAATTCTAAAAAAAAACTTAGGGATATAGTTTTCAGTATCATCACAATGCCATATTTTTACTCCCAGTCCCGAAAACTGATTGTGAGATAGTTGATGACGATAGTTTTAGATGTCATGACAGTAAATATTTTCGGGACCGACCAAATGACACAGTTGTTAAAATTTTGGCATTTGGATCGGGAGGTACCGGCTTCGAATCCCGATAGAGGCAGGATGCAAAGTGAAATTTCTTCAAGAGATTACGATCCGTGGTGAAACGTAACACATCTATGACCCGACCTCCTGTCGGCGTGCAAAATCCATGGGCTGACCGATCTTCCATGCCAGTATAGGCTGCATAAATGAGCCGTGACGCGTCAGCTATTGTCATAGGAACGTTGATTTCACATGTGTTTCCGAATGGAACTGAAAAACCGATCGCGCATTTTATCCAAGGCGAAGAGATATTGTGGAATGATACAAAAAGAAGCCCTTTATGGAACAAACAAATTTTAACAACATTTGATAGGTCAAAGAAGGGAATTCCACAAATGTCAGCGAGCCGGATATGGGCATTACATTTATCCGGGTTTAATTTCGATATAAAGTACCCGATAAAAAAGCCGTAAATATCGTATCACGCATGCCCATCGGGAAGATGCCCAGTGATGAATACGAAGAAGAAGAGGCAACTTATCTTTGTCAGGTTCAAAGCAATAGTGAAGTAAAAATAGACTTCTATACAGTTTTAGCGGAAACAACAAAAGATGAAGATTTAGTAAAGATAATGGAATGTATTAAGGCAGGTCGGTTTGACACGATTAAAAAGGGCAATTTACCGTGCTTCTATGAAAAGAGAAATTAGTTGTCAGTGGAAAAAAATATCCTGATCTGGCGATACAGAATAGTCGTACCGGCTAGGTGGAGAAACAAGATTTTAAAGCAAGTACGTCTGGTGGCCGGGTATGGATAAGAGTATCAAGCGGTGGTCAACAAGTTGTGAGGCGTGTTTAGCTGATGGAAAAAATCTGAATAAAATGCCGTGCATTGCATGGCCAAGGACATTATTTTTTAATAATAATCGATGCACGAACCAAGTGGATTGAGGTATTTTGTACAAAGGAGATGACATCCAGCTTTACGTTACGTAAATTGCAAGAAATATTACCATTGCTTATGCATGCTAGGTGATAAGTTATGTAAGAATGCGATAGAACGCAGCTTTATACAAGATGATTTGGTAATGGTAAGATATTGTCGTATTGTAAACAAACCAGGCTGACAAAAGGCTGTAATAGTCAATGTATTTGGTCGAAGAAACTACGTATGCAAGTTGGAGTCGGGACGTTTTATCAAGAGAGACATTAATCAAATGCCACCGCGGTTGGTTAGATCGGAAGGGGAATATGGTGAACAGGATAATAAAGCTGAGTTAGTAATTAAACAGCGTAAAAGTAATGATAAGGTAGAACAGAACTATTCCGTGTGGCTTATTAAGAAAATACAAAAGGCAGAGCCAGGAGAGAATGCGACACGAGAGGAAGAGTGTGCAGGTGGATGTGAGTATATTGAAGTGGAGAAGGACAACGGAAACTTTATGAATGATTTTATCCGTATGGCGGGTGACACAGTTATATCCGTTGTTATAAATTGAGAGACAGAAATACGATTAGGTTACCTCATAGATTTAGGGGAGACGAATGTGATGTATGAGGTTGTACTGTTTTGACAAGTGATACTGGATTCATAGTGTATGGTATTTGAGTAAAGATTTATATGTCAATGAAAAAGCATGCGGCCATTTTATCTTTACATATTAATAAATGAATTAATAGAAAAGCGTGTTTTACTCGATCTTTGTGTCCGACATTACAATATCGATAATATATGTGCTTCACGCACCAATGAAAGACAAACCAACTCCAAATGCTGTATAAGACAGTGGAAAATTGCCAGCGGAAAATAAGAGCTTACGCTACTCGCTATAAGTGGCCTCACTATAACAAAAGAGAATTTCTGTTGTTATTTTATAACCAACGGAATTTTTTTATTCATTTTTACCTCTTTTTTCTCAAAATAAAACATACCAGCGGAATAAAGTGAGTTTTGGACAAAATGCTTGTCTATTTCATAACCAACAGTTATGAAATTTGGTCTTTACTTTGGTTAAAGATTGAAACACAAATTTTTAATGAAGTCCTGGTACCTATCTATCCTAATCTACAACTTTTAAAATGGATTTTGTCTATGCTGGAGAGTACTCGGCTAACGCTTAATCAATAATTGCGAAATTTGCAGCTCGGGCTATCACCCATTTTTTTATAAAAAAATTCCAAACAGAAAATCTCTTTTGTGATAGTGCTGCGAGTTGTGGGGAGTAGCTCAACCTCTTATTTGCCGCTAGAAAATTTCCGCTTTTGTATACAGCATTAACTTCATATTCTCCTCAGTTTTGATAGCTGCTATAATGTAGGGTGTAACCGTTGGTGTCATGGATGCCACCCCCAGACAATCGAAGTACTTGTAGTGCTAATACATCCAAAACTTTTTACCTGATTCGAAAGGTTTTGTAGATTACCAGGTCTTACAAGGCTAAACACGTTCCATCTTCCCATTTGTAAAGCATTGGCTGTGCATAGTTTCCGAGGTTTTGTTCGTGATGATCGATATGTTAATCTGACGCCTTTTGTGCAGGTTGGTTTCATAACATGGCTGTATTTATGAGAGAAGGTTACAATTGGTAAATGGTCTTAAGCCTCCTTCTTTGAACAAGTTTGTAGCAAGCCGCTTGATATAAAACAGACACTCAGGGAAGAGACGCTGGTTTGGTTTGGTATTCATTTTATATCGTCAATGATCCAGAACAGAACAGAATTTCCTCTGCTCATTTCTAGACCGCCTGATTTATTTAGAGTTATCCAGAGAGCACAGGCGACTTGTATGCATTTATGTATTTCCTATTAAGTTGTTGTTAATTATAGCTGTGTTTTCCATTCATTCCTGTGTCGTATGAACGATAAAAGTGTATTTTTATATTAGGTAATGTAAGCCGAAAAATACATAATTGCAAAGCCCATATTAAAATATTGGTTTAATAAAATTATAGATTTTACGTAATTGTAATATTAAATAATTACAAGCTTAACGTATTTTTGAGTTACTCACGAAAATGCAGAAAACTGTAATAATGGTGTGGCACTTTGGTGTTACTTAAAAATAAGCACTATTATTATAATTAAAAAGAGCTTAACATAGATTTATACTTTTATCGAGCTCTAGTGCAGTGATCATGTAAGTTCTGTTTTAAGCCACTTGTATTAAACATAAATATGGTCTCATAACGAACTACTTCACTTTTATATGCTCACCCTGCATCACTGCAAACCTTTCACTATATATATTCCTCTGACAATGAAAACAACAACCAATAAATAAATTGGCCACTGGCCAAATCTTTTAACATCGCGGAGCATAAACTTGCTGCTATAGGGTTCTGATATACTTGGATAAAATTAATTAATCGTCCAATCACAAAGTGTTTCCTGTACAATAAATTTCCGCAAATAAAAACTATTTTAGAGTTGCTAAAATTTGCAACAATTAACCAATGGAAATTATTATAAAAATTAACCCCAATATATTTAAAATGTGTATATGCGGCCATTTAAAAGCCACAAATACCACCCACGGATTTCAGTGTTTGTATATATGAATAATAATTCTAATTTGATATATCTAACTTTTATAACTTTTAATATTAGATCTAATCAGCACCCCTTGCCCCCTAAACCGCTCCACCTCTTTCTCTGAGCCGCACACACAAAAGTTAATTTTAATTAAATCAAAATAAATGGAAAAATTCCTTTTATTAAGCGCAACCCATTTAGTGTTATATAATAGGGAGACATATTTGTGTGCTCGAGTTGTTATGCGTATATAAAGCTAAAAAATAATGGATCCCGAAAATACTTTGAATGGATTTGTTGTTGGGCTATAAAAACTTGGAAAAAACCATACAGAGTTTTCAAACCAAAAATTATCTAAAGAAAACGTTTGCTACAAAAAATGTGTATATGATTGATTTAAATATAAAACTCCTGAACATGGCAACTGTATATTACATAATTTTTTATCCCCTCGCCCGAAATTATTCTACATATATACGCTCGTAATAAACATTTTCCAAGACAAGGAAAAATGCTTTTTGTGTTCCTATATGTACTTTACAATCCATTTCCACGTGTCGGCACACAATTCCTATTTTCCTGGGGAAGAAACTGAAAATTTTCCGTATAAGTTCAACGACCTGATGATATTTTGGGACTATATACGCATTGTCAGTGTTTTTCCTTTATAATGGTTTTTATATATATATATATATATATATTTTCCAAACTTTTCATACATATTTGATAGTAAATACATTTTCATTTTTGGGTTTTACGATAAAAGGGGGATTGGAAATTTTTGGTAAATTAAATAGAAAAAGGGATCAATATTATTTTATGTACGACACAATTCTGGATGTTTTGGATTTTCTATGCGGGAAAATAAAAGTGTATATTGAGTTTTTTGTAGAAAATCTAAAATAGCGGTTTACAGTTTCAATACAAAATCGTGAAAACTTCAATGCTTTTCAAACTGCATTTTGTTAAACACAGCTAAATTTATGGGAAGCGGCAAATATTTCCACGTTAAATAATTTTTGGAGAAAGCCCATCGTTTCTATTTTCAATTTCAAATAATTTAAACGTTCAATAAAATTAAAAAAAAATTAATTAAACTGTTTGGATTCAATAAACCAACAAATATTGTTCTAATAATTACGTGTACCGAAATTACGTATACGCAAATTTATTTTTAATATTCCCATAATTTGAAAATGACAATGCTATGAGCTGCAGTGGAACAATAAAATCGAGCCACTTACTTTTGAGACATCTGTAAAAGCATCACGACACCAATACATACCCTTGGATCCAATGAAATAGCACGAGAAGTATCGTTTGCTGAATTCTCCGCAGAATCAGGCATCGGTTGGTTTTCTAGACTGGTTCGGATGGCTTGGTTTCTAAAAGGTACGTTATTCAGACATGAGTTTCGTTGGCAGCGGTGGTTGGATGTTATTGATAATCGAAACGTATATTTTGTAACTACCAGAAATTGGTTCGAGTCGATATTTTCTCCACGTAATTATTATCCTTGTTGTTGTTGTTGTTGTTTACTGTATTATCCTGGATTCTAGAGAAATATCTTTTGGATATGAAGATGTGTCAAATTTGATTAACCGTATTCATGTCGTTTGGTTTCGTTCCATGTAGCTATCTGCTCGGGCGATACCTAGGTTGTACTATAAAGCTAATTCAGTGGTGCATATTGCGTGTTATTGTTTGAAATAAAATGTAAGGAGTCTGGGCCGATGGTCCAACGGTGTATTTTGTAATGTCTAGCACTGCTAATTCGAGTATCAAAATCAACCAAAATGATTTTGTCATCATGCTGAGGTATTTTGTCCAGAAATTTCTTTATTCGGTTATCTTCAGCAGGAGCATGAACATTTACGCTGATAATTTACATGATGCATGTACGCTATATTGTTGCTTTGAGAAAGTGTGTATCTATGGCGATTATAAAGTCATACTTCCTCTATCCGGTCATAGTAAGATATCGATAAGGATTCGGAGACTTCTTTAAGATATAAGTTGAAAATAACTTAAAAATTTCTCTGCATGTATTTTTTTGATATTATTTTTTTAAGAGTTTCACAATCCTTGCTTTATACGTTATAATACCTAGTACAGCATTAAACCACCATTTTCTCTGTAAATAGTAATATTGTTACAATTTCGCATATTGGGAATAATAGCGTAAATTGGTTTTATAACTTTTTTGTGTGATTAGTGACATCTAGGTATAAATAGTAGCATTAAAAGTAGTTTTATAGCAGTTTAGGTGTTATTGGTTGCGGTATTGGGTAGATTCGTGGCGATTGTTCGCAATGTTATGTATAAACAGAATCAGAGCTACAGCGTCAAGATACAACGCCTGTCAAATTAAAATACACATAAACCATAGGATTCTAATTGCTAACACAACCAATGTTGCTGGCGACGTCGAAATTGTCGCCGAATTTTTTTAGAATCTATTCTAATTTTGTCATCGGCGCTGCAGTACTACCAATATAAGTTTCAGATTATTATGTTGGTAAACATTTTTTACAACTGTTTTTAAATGAATTTCAATCAAATCTGAATGTTGTACACAATGTTTTATGTAAAAAAAATTAAATAGAGTCGATAAAAAGATAAATGAAATATTTTAGGGTTAATTTATTATTATTTTTCTTGTTTTGTCGCTTCAACGCACTTGTTCTGTTTACCAAATAAATCGACATCGCCGGCAGACAAATATATATTTTGTCGATGTATCTTGCCGCTGTATCTCTGGTTCTGTTTATACTTTAAGCCTTAAGTGGATCTGACGGCAAAAAAAATAAACTTGTTGGGTATATTTTTGTATGTTAATTTTTATTTTCATAAAATATGCCGTGCTAAAATTTCATGGAGAAAAACCCTCAATGAGCTTATTTTTAATGCACTAGATGTCACATTATCAGCTTTAATAGTCGACAATATAAATACGGGTGTGATGATCACAGGACTGAGTCTTAAGTTAGTTTTGGAGAGGCTTGGTTAAGACGCGGTAGTGGTGTAATTAAAACTTATTTTTAAGTGGTGTGTAAAATGAATTAATAAATGAATTTGGAAATTATTTATTGTTGTGTTTTAGTGACTAGTGAATATTGGAAAAATTGCTGTGGGAATATTCGGTAATATTCCATAGGTATTGTAAGTATTGCGGTAGTGTCGTAAGTGTTTCACAGAGTTCATCAGTATTTTCGGGAATATTTCAAAAGCGATATAAATTACGATAATAACTGTATTCACAATCCAGTGAGAAGAACCGGATTTGAAAGAGAAATTCGTAGCAATTGGTGACAGCGGTGGGATTGTTAATATCAGAAGATGGGTGTAGAGCATTTTACGTTTCCGGAGTTAAAATTATAAGTAAAGCAGCGTATTTTATCAACAGGAGGTCGCAAAAATGCATCACAATTGCGACTATGCGAAGCTATATGGAGAAGCAATGGTTAAGACTCGGATAAGTACTAGTTAGAAGAGGTAATACGGGAAAAACTAGATGATAGACATATAGTGGTGTAAACAGTGCCCGGGGCAATTATTTGCTGTTATAAAAAGACATGTACAGATCGGAAAGGATTCAAAGAAGAATTAAGCAATAGAAGAAAGATGAATATACCTCCAAAACAGAAGAAACACTTGGATGAAGAAATTGTAAAGTTCATAATAGACATACAACAATCAGAAAGGAATAATTGACGTAAAATCAAAAGAATAATAAAATGTCCATGTTATCCAAAAGAAACTAGAAATCTAGTTGCAGAAAACCGAAAAAGCCGGAGAAGAGGCAGCATACTAGAATGCCAACGGTTAACAATATACTGAATAATTTAAGAAAATCATATCTCAAATTTATTTTTGTATGTATTTTCGACCAACATACACATGTGTGCAAATCAGTTAAATCATTTTCGTTCGAAAAATAACACTATAACTATAATGATTATAAAATAATTAATATGTTATAAAAAATAAAATGTTATAATAATTTATATGTTATCAAATTATAATATTTTTTTCAAAAATAATTCCGATTTAACTAAGATCCGTTAAAATCCGGAAGACATTACGTGGGTTTAGCAATAAAAAAAATATCTGGCAGGAAAAGGGATATTGAAGAAAAAATATTGTTTCAAGCCGGAAAAGGAATATATTGCATTTCCTTCAATTTTTTTGCTAAATTAATAGTTTCATCTTATTTTGTCTTTTCATATTGCATATGATAATTTTATTACGAACGTTTCAATTTAAGATTTTGCATGTGGATATAATCAATGAGTTCTTAAATCACGGCATATTTGAAATCTCATTGAGTATACATTAGAAAGGTAAAAGGTTTGTTCTAGTATCTTCTTAGATGTGGCGCAGATCTTCGATAAGGTGTGGCACAGAGGTTTACTCTTCAAACTACATAGAGATTTACCAAAACAATATTATATGATTTTAAAATCATACATAGAGAATCGCCACTTTAGGGTGAAATATGAAGATGAATATTCCGAGCTAAAAAAGATTTCGGCAGGAGTCTCGCAGGGTAGTGTTTTGGGACCTATTCTTTACCTGCTCTACACCAGAGATTTACCTCAATTAAACGATGTTACCATTGCAACATTTGCTGATGACACTGCAGTTCTCTCAGTAGGAGACACTATCGAGGAATCGACAACGAAACTCCAAGAAGCATGTGACAAAATCATAAAATGGACAAAAATGTGGCGTATCGGGCTCAATGAATCGAAATTCACGCATATGAATTTCCCCAATCTAAAAGTCAGTTATAAACCTGTAATCATTAACGGTCAGCAGATTCCGTATGCAAATAATGCTAAATATCTAGGGATGACCTTAGATACCAGGCTCAGATGGAAAGAGCACGTTAAAAAGAAAAAAGATGAGCTTAATATCAAATATCGCAAAATGTATTGGCTTCTCGGGAAAAATTCGGAATTGTCAACCGAAAATAAATTGCTATTGTATCAACAGGTGCTAAAGCCTATATGGACTTACCAAGGGGTGGGCATTAATAAATACATGTACGAGGGTATATCAAAAAGTCTTGCAATATCATATGAAAAAAAAGAGTGAGTGAGACAACAATATATTTTTCAAAACCATTTTTTGTCGCGATGAAACTTCTAGAAGAACATTTCGATGTAAATTTTACAGTTCGTTTGTTTTTGTCAATTTAGTAACACGTGTTTTGAATTTTTCTTAAAATGAATGAAATTGAATATCGCGCCATTATTAAATTTTTCTGTAAAGATGGACGAAATGCAATTTATATATTCAACTATATATCAAAAGTTTACGGCGAATCTGCACCATCATATGCCACATTAACAAGGTGGGTAAAATTATTCAAAAGTGGTCGGGAGTCATTAGTAGACGACAACCCCTCGGGTCGGCCAGCAGATGCTATTAGCCATGAAAACGTAATTTTGGCCGAATCTATTGTATTGGAGGACCGGCGTATTTCTGTTCCAGGGTTAGCGTGGAAACTTTCCCTTTCAAACGGTACCACATATACTATATTACATGACCACCTTCACATGTCGAAAGTAAGTGCGCGATGGGTTCCCCGTTTGTTGAATGCAGAACAAAAAAAAATGCGTGTTCAAACTTCAAAGGCGATTTTAGATATGTACAAAGAAGATCCAGAAAATTTCTTGGATAACATAATAACAGGCGATGAAACATGGCTTCATCACTGGGATCCGGAATCCAAACAAGAATCGATGCAATGGATTAAACGTAGTGAACCACCACCAAAGAAATTCAGAACTCAACCGTCTGCTGTTAAGGTTTTGGCAACAATTTTTTGGGATTCTGAAGGAATTTTGATAATCGATTATATGCCACCGAAAACCACAATCATAGGCATATATTACGCAGAGGTTTTCCGAAAATTGAAAAAAGCGATCCGGGAAAAACGGCCAAGGAAAGTTAGGAAAAAAATCTTGCTTCTTCACGACAATGCACCAGTGCACAAGGTTAATATTGCTCAAGCTGCATTAAAAGACTGCGGCTTCGTGGAAATTCCGTATCCACCGTACAATCTAGACTTGGCACCCAGTGACTAGTTTCTGTTTCCCAATTTGAAAAAAATACTAGGGGGCCGGAAATTTTCCAGTGACTATGAAGTACAGTCTGTTGTACATTAATATTTTATGGAGCAAAAGAAATCTTTTTTTTTAGAGGGTTTAGGCAAGTTAATTGATCGATATGACAAATGTATAAACCTTAAAGGAGATGATGTCGAAAAATAAAAATATGGCTGTCTCACTCACTCTTTTTTTTCATATGATATTGCAAGACTTTTTGATTTGCCCTCGTATTTCAATTACGTAGTTAAATTACTTATATTTCCAATATGTAATTTATAATTAGTATTTTGATTACTTTAAATTCTAGACGTTGTATTTGATAGTTTAATTACAATATTTTTCTATTATTGTATTTGGTATTTCCATTACATAAAATTATATTCATAGAAAACTACAAATTATGTATGTAGAATAAAGTTTTCTAATTTACCACTTTTAAATACGAATACTTTGTTGTTTGGTTTTTTGGGGTTTTTATTTAACGAAATGTAGTCTGAAGCCACGTCCGTAGCAGTTGTCATCTAAAACCACGCTAAATTTCAAATCCAAATTTTAAATCCGAATCTAAATCTAAATTTTAAATTCAAACATTTTATTCCACGGCCCGAGCTTTCTCATGTTTGTTCAGATACCACAGTAACCTTTCCGCGTGGAATGGCATACCGTGTACGCCATGCATTAAATCATCTCTTCTGCGGAGTGTCGGACACGTGTATTTTATTACAAAATACGAACTTTAACAAGACACCATAAACTATTTTAGATGCTATTTGTATAAAGTACATCCAGTACACTGCACAGATATTTTTTTTTTTTTTAAATAAAGTCATGGCGTACACGTGTACGGCATTTCACACGGAAGGGCTAATTTCGATTATAAAACGAACACGAATTCTACGCTTTTCAGTGAGTAATACCGCCGTGGCTGACACTTGGCTGGGCCAGTGAGTTCTGAATTACGACAAGAAGTTATAACAAAGTAACAACATTTTAATTCAATTTTGGAAATTAATTTGTAATTGTAATTTAATTACATTTCTACAAACGAAAATTGTAATTTTTTTTTTTTTGTATTTCCATTACTCAAATAAAATGTAATGTACAATTAATGTATTTTATATTTCAAATACCTAAATCAAAGTAATTAGTAATTAGTATTTCAATTACTGATCATATGTAATTTGCCCACCCTTAACTTACTTAATAAAAAAATTTGCAGTAATTCATGGACAACGTATCTATCAACACGTAAATGAAGAGCTTCGTGGTATGTTGGACACTTCACATGCAGTAAGACGATTGCAGAGAACGAAACCAATTGATTTAATGGATTAAGGACACCAGAGCAAAGACTACTTCAGTAAAAAATCTATAAATGGAGCTGGCGTATGGGCCTTTTCTCATTCACAAGTGATTAAATTAAGAAAGAAAAATTACTAGATGAATTGTATTCAGTTGTAATAATTTAAATAATAAAAAAAAAAAAAAAAAAAATATTTGAAATCACCGCCTCCCTTTGATTGTCTCTTCTACGGCTGAGAAATTTACCACATTTTTCCATGCAATTTTCTTTATAGTACATAACTATGTAAATGTATATGCGAATTAGAGTTTATTATATTAGCCCAAATGAATTTGTTTTGTTAGAATATAAACTGCTTAGTAAATATTTCGAATGATGAATTTGGAAAACAAAAAATTGTTCGAAAGAATTTTTATTGAAACAAAACATTGCAGTAAAAGTATCCCGTTATAATTTCTCTTTTTTTCTCCAATTCTCTTTTTAAGAGATGAATATAGAATTACAGGGTCATTTTTGTGTAATTAGTGACATCTAGGTTTAAGTAGTATCATTAGAAGGTAATAGTTTTTGTTGTAATGCACGCAGATGGTAGCTACATGGTCTAGAACAGAACCGTTGCGATTCTTCACAGGCAATCTGGAATATTTTACCAAAGTCAATCAGAATGTTGGAATATCTATCAACACTAAACGAATATACAACAAATATTACGTAGTTTATAAAATGAGTTAAAATCCTAATTTAATGCGAGGCCATTCTGTGGCGAAACCTTCAACATTGCGTTAAAAGAACATTGCGTTATCCCAAGACAAATAAAATGTGATTACAAACAACTTTATTTGGTAATTTTATTATCGAGTTAAAAGAATTTAATGTAACAAATCAAATTTTCTTTAAAAGCACACGGGAAAATATTCGTCCTGCCAATTATCTCGAGTAAAATGTATTAATTATATTTTATAAATATCAAAATGTTTTACAAATTCAATGAACCATAATCATAATTTTTACATTGAATTCGAGGTACTATCATTAGGAGTGTTAATAAGGCCCTGTCCCAGCTTAATGAATTAGGTGTTAACAAAAATTGATACTGTTTCAATCGTAAAACGGCGCCAGGGAAATGTAAAGCCTTGAGTGTAGTGTACGTTAAACATCGATAGTATCGATTGTAAAACTATCGATTGTTTACTATTTGTAAATGAATATTATAGTACTAGCCTTGATTTGTCCGAAATATAAATAGTGATATAATAGTATGTTTTATTTATTTAATTTTCCCTCCCTAGAAATTTTAAAATTATCGATACTATCGATAGTAGTGATAGTTTTTCGTAAATACAATCGATAGTTTTACAATCGATTCTATCAATTAAACTTTCGATACTATCGATGTTTAACGTACACTACTTGAGTGCCATCTATAGTCCTGAGAATATGTAGAATTTTTAATTTAGTTGGTTTTAGTTACTGTTAAATATACAAATACATATTAAGCATTATTTAGACAAAATGCCTTTCTGTTGATTACAACAATAAATAGTCAGCTGCTCTATTCCTGAATGCGATACGAAAACGAAAGTACAAGATTCTTATTCAATTTTAAATAAGAATTCTTATTTAAAATTGAATAAGAATCTTGTACTTTCGTTTTCGTATCGCATTCAGGAATAGGGCGGCATCAGGAGTCTTTCATAAGTTGACATTTTATCCTATGAAGATTTAGCTGTCATCCAACGAGCAAGTGATCCGTTACGTTGTCCTCGTTGCTGCCGACTGAGAGGATACAAAAGATAATTTCTCTACGAACGAATAAGTTTGATACTCGTACTAGATCATGGCAAATATAATCATGGGCATCTGGGATAGTAATAGAACAAATAAATATTCAATTTGAATAATTATTTGCGATTAGATTTTAAAGATACATTTTATTCGACAAGTAGG